>CAKAOH010021983.1:0-42149 GCA_916701665.1 Sebastiscus tertius | reverse complement strand
TATATATATATATATATATATATATATATATATATATATATATATATATATTTAAAGGGTAAATCAATCAATGTGCTAGCAGCGCTTATTCGTGAGTAACTGTTTAAAAATGGTCACTCCAGGTAGAAGCCCTCTGCTCTTTCAATCTGACACAAAAAGTAATGTCTCCATTCATGTATTAGACACTTATACTTTTGTGTCATCGAACTCTACTGAAGCTGCACTATTCTCACTGTGAGAATGAGACACAATGGACTCAGACGTAAGGTACATTCTGAACACGTCTCTTATTACCTTTATTAAAGGGCATTGTTAATAGGGCGCTTTATAAAGCTTTTAGAGCCACTTTCAACATGTTTTTCCTTCACAGTTCAGGTCACCGTTGCCTCATCTCCGCTGAAATGACACCATCACGTCTATTATATCTCGTACTATTTTGAACCTCGCTGCAGAGGTGGGATCACAGCCGCTGATAAACAACCTCCCAGGACACCGACATGCTATTCTCATTCATATTGTGTGAGCAATCAGACATGGATTTATCAGTTTCCCAGAAGGAGTGCTTCACATATCAGCTGAGACATAAACAAGCCTTTTGTGTGAATTTGCGCGATCAATATCTTGAGATTTACTGCTCGGCTCACTGAGAGGATTTGAGGTGTCCTTAGCGGACATGAATACCTCATAAATACCATTTTAATAGTCTGGCAAGGAGATCAGAGTTAATAGGTTTAACGTATTGCATTTAATTTCATAAGCGCTCGATGAATACTGCATGCATCTATTAGTTCTAACACATTTGTGTGAATGAGAGAAGTCTTACGGCTGTCATCATGGCATAATTCACATTATTTCTTAACACGTTTATCGCGTTTGATTTATTGTATTTACGTCACGGTGTCTTTGCGTGATATTAATTAAAACAGAGGTGTTTGAGCATGCTTTGCTTCACACATTCACACTTGGAAGTTGTAGATTATCGCTGTCCTGCGGAGCAGTGTAAAAAAAGTGCCTCGCTGAATGACACTGTTTTTAGTGTTTAGAGTTACATATGAAGTGTGTTTTTGCTTCAGTGGTTTACTTCCAACAGGTTGTAACAACTTCCTCCAGATCTGTAACACACACGACTTCACCCGCATCGACCCAGGAAGCTGTGTATCGGTAAAACAGCACTGACGAACTGCAGCTGCCGTTTAGCATCGGCTGTTGAATTTGTGTCTGAGTCATAAGTCACGACTGGAGGCCTCTCAGGACGATCTGTTTTCCTTTCCGTGCTACAACTGATCGATTATAATCCCATCCTATTCAGACAGTTATTAATTCTTGGAGCGCCTCAGACGGGGCTGCAGGGCTCCTTGTTATGTTGAAACAGAAAGCGTATCCCCCTGAGAAGCTACTATCTGGAGCGTTAGGTGTTTTTGTCCCGTAACACACACACTCTGACGGCATGACTAACACTATCTCCAGTATACTGAGCTGCTCTCTTCCCTTGTGCAAAGGTTCTCCATGCTCCTGAACACACTCTTTTTATGCGTTTCACTCTGTAGCGATGTTTTATGGCCAGCTGTCAAACATTCATGTGTAAATGTAAGTACAGTCCCCAGCGGATCACTGCAGGTGATTCGTCAGGGCTTATGAAAACTATAAATTCTTTACATTATGTTCCGGATGTTCTTTTCTTGCTCGGTACCTGACAGTCGAACACACGGCCGGCAGCAGCTGAGAATGACATTATGCAGACAGCAGGAAGAGAAAAAGCCATACTCCTCCAAACCACAGCAGAAACTAAAATGAATACAATCTGTACAGGCACTGTACGTCATCACAGCTCTCACCTTGTTAAATGTACCGTATTAGCTTTCCGGGTACTCCAGCCCACAACGTCACATAAGAGGTCACGTCAAAACAAACAGAAACTCTTGCTATAAAACCAAACAGAACTTTTTAAACCAGTGAAATACCGCTGGGTCTGAGAAGTGAAGCCAATGCTGAAGTGCCTTAAACTTGCATTCTTTCTAACAGCCAGCAGGGGGCGACTCCTCTGGTTGCAAAAAGAAGTCTGATTGTATAGAAGTCTATGAGAACATGAGTTTATGGTCTCAATCTCTAGTTTCAAGTCTTCTTCAACACAGCATGATGTTCATTTAGTAAATTATGGTCCCATTTAGAGTCAAATAGACCATAAAGTAGGGGATGCTTTAGGGCGTGGCTACCTTGTGATTGACAGGTCACTACCACAGCATTGTCCGGTCTGGGAATTTGTCTTAAGACTGTTTTCGTCTTAAGACTTTAACCCTTTCACAGTGTGTTTTCAGTTCATGAAAGTTAGTTGTAATATTTTTAATTATTGTAATTATTCAGCGTTAGGTTGTACTTAGCTCCACCCTTTCGAGTCACTCCTGGTTGCACAAACCCAAGATGGCGACGGCCAAAATGCTGAACTTAAAGCTTCAAAACGGTCGTGTCTAGAAGGTAACTCACGAGTTGGGGAAACTCTCGCGAGATGGTTAAGGTTAGGCATTGATCTTGAATAGTTTAGGTTAAGATAGGTTGTCGGGCTGCGAGTCAAGTTTTAGCAAATTTCAGAATTTTCGGGTTACCTTCTAGACACAACCCTTTAACCCTTTAACCCTTCAGACCAAATGCCGAACTCAAGGCTTCAAAACGGCAGTCCACAAACCAATGGGTGACGTCACGGTTACTACGTCCACTTCTTATATACAGTCTATGGTTTAAACCTTGTATTTTGTGTTTCTGGTTGGTGCTCCGTATGTCTTTTCAATGATGATGATATCCATGCAGGAAACCATCATGACTGGATTTAAAATCCAGTGCAGAAGTGTTGAGCTGCAGGTCGTCTTTTGGCCTCTGACTGCAAGAAAACTTGATGAAACCCACAACAAGTCATTGCACATGAGGGTCTCAGTTTATAATTTTCAGATCAGTCTTGTTTTTTAATGCATATTGGTTAAAGACTGTTTAAAGTTAACGGGGCCCAACGGGTGGTAAGCTTGGGTATTTGATTGAGTAGTATGTCAGTCGATTACACCCACATCAGCTCCTCCTAGGTCTCACTGTTGCTTAATGAAACCCAAAATCTAAATTTGGGGAAAAACAACAAGGTAGTCGCAAGCAGTAAATTCATGGACTCATGAACTCAAGGCAAAATATCCCTTTAGTAAACGACAAAGATTACTGTTATTAGTACTAGTAATAATAGTGGTAGAGGTGGCTAAGCTGACAGCAGGGAACACACATCAGTATGAGCTGATAAGAAGGTGGTAGTGCACTTAGATGTGACCAGATCCATGTGACAACCTGTGTCCAGATCTCCTGCTGTGAGAGCTAATATTGGCTTTGTAAGTCCCTGTTATGGAGGGCCGCTGCTGTCATGTCACCGGGTCTTCTGGGAAACCTTGTAGTCCTGCAGGGTTTGATCTTCTGCTACATCAAGCAGGAATCTGTACAGCGTGAGTAATGTGAGCCGCTGCAGAATGGAAAGCAGCGTTACTACACATTGATTGTTGTTAGAGATGGGGAAAGGTTTCTGAACCTTTACACACACACACACACACACACACACACACGGGGTGTGTTTGCTGAGTGTGCATGGTGTTTCTCATCAATGCTGTGCGTCTGTAGGAGACTGCTAAGCAGCTCTGCTGGAGCACTTCAGGGGCGAGAAGTTTCTGTCAGAGTTCTGTGGGAAACAGCATGCAGCACTGACGCTATTCTTATACTGTATGTTGTTGACGCCCCGTTGGCCCTGCATATAACATTTTCGATGGTGTGAATGAATTATTCTGTATACTAATATCTAAAGGGTTTATATTTATTGAACTAGCAGGAGAAGTGCTATTAGTTTATGTGGCATATTTTTTCACCCAACACTTATTTATATAATCTTATAATTTAGCAACAAACTATGGGTTCTTTTCAATACTATTTATTTTTCTGATGAATCGCTTGCTTGTTTGTCTGTTCGTCTGCAGAATGTCAGAAAATAGTGAAAAATGTGCATCACAGTTTCTAAGATGATGTCTTCAGATTGCTTGTTTTGTTCATGCCTGGTTCAGACTACACAACATTTATCTCTGTCATATTAGGCGATTGAGAGTCATAAATTCTTGTCCTGACCTGCCCGTGAGACATGACCGACTACACGTTGGTCCCAGACCAATCATTACCAGTTGTCTTTCACGATGTGTGTGATGTCGTCAGGATGGAAGCTTGATGCTAATGGCAGTAGCCTACTCACCGGGGGGGCTGAAGTGCCTCTGCTGTTTCATGTCAGCTTTTTCTTTTTTCACTCTGTTGTGGTAGTCCCTCGAAAAAAAGACTGTGGTGTTGTTTCCATAGCTCCTTAAATGTTTTCCTCCATTTCACAATTCCACCTCACAGCACCAACATTGTTCCTTTTTTCGCTTCGCCGTTTTTTACAGTTCTTCTTGCCTGCGGATTGCAGATCGCTCTGTGCTCGGCCAGGCAAATTCACGGCCGTGACGGTACGCGTTGTGAAAGGCAAGAAAAAAAAAAAAACAAACATGCTAGAATTTCTGTCAGGTTGTCATGAGGCAGTTGTCGTCTACTATGACAGTAGACGAGATAAAGTGATCGATTGACGCCCACAAATTATTATAATAATCATTATCATTCCCGATCTGAACCGACACCCTGCAACGGCCGTGTCGGGCTATAACCGGGCTGACATTGTGTAGCCTGAACCAGCCATCAAACAAACAGTCCAAAAACCCAAAGATATGCAATTTACAATGATGTGAATAAAGAAACATATTAAAATATTGATATTCAGCACTGTTATATTCATAAACTAGCTAGGATTAAGAGTGCCATCATGTTGTCAGACAAGGACCAGGCAGCATAGAATGTGCTGTCACATTTTATTTATTAGAGATGAACACTGAAGTTAGTCCAGTAACCTCTTTGTTCATTGACTTCAAAGCTGTTGAAACTTCAGTCAATATACCACTGCAGTCATTGTCAACTGTCTGCTGTGAAGCATTCAAGCTCCACACGCACACACGCACACACACACACACACACACACACACACACACGCACACGCTGCGACCCCGTGTTGTTTACCCTGTCAAAAGCTTTTACACTCCGGTTGAGGCTTAGAGTGACTGACTGAGTCTGTAACTGATGGAGGCCCCCGGCCGGCACTGTCCAGCATTTTGTGCTGAGCCCGACACTTTGGCTGTACAGGACGGTTTGGGTGGGGTTAGTGGGGTGGGGTCACATTCTACACCGGGCTGGGAAAGTCAGGGACGAAGGGCCCATCAGGGTGGAGAGGCTGGACAGAGCTTCCAAGCCCGCTACTCCTCCGGGGAATGATCGGCTCGTGTGTCCGCTGTACTTGTGAACACAGCGGGGGTGAAAATCCAGGGTGATACCCTCACACGCTGTTTGCAGTGCAGCCCAGGTTTCTAATTTTGTCTCCTGTCTCTCTCTCTCTCTCCTCCTTCTGTCACTTCAGTCATAACCAGAGGACCACGGCGTTTCGCCATCCTGTGAGCGGACAGATCTCTCCGGAGAACATGGATTTTATCCTGCAAGAACAGTGAGTGATTGAGTTTGTTATTTCTCTGCAGCCCCACACACACAAACAGTAAATATACTGTTGAAATAGAAATAATGATTTGATGTCAGATGCTTTGTGATATATTGACTTTCTCCAGCTGTTGGTATTTTCATCTGTGAGTTATTTTATAGTGATGAAATGATACTGAAAATGAAGCAAATCTGGAAGGATTTAAAGAAAACTCTTTCCTGCTCTTGTAGTTCTGACTGTTTGACGGTTTGTTATAGAGTTGTTTGTAGTTGCCTGACCTTCTATTTGACTGTGACTTTGAAAACATCTTACCCATGCCTTAAAGTTATCATTTACATATTTTTTTACCTTTAAGTTTACTTCTTTATTGAGTGGGTGTATGGCAGCTTTCAAGAAAAGTTCAGGGTTGTTTTAAGTGAAGATGTGGGCCTTTTCATTTCTCTGCTTTTTAAATAGAGAAGTGAAGGAGAAAACTGAGCTTCAGAGGTGCTGGTAGTCAGATTTCTTTTAGACTGAGCCAGGCTGGCAGTTTCCAGTCTTCAGGCTAACTAAGCTAAGCTCATTGGCTGCTGGCTGTAGCTGCATGATGAGTGAAGCAGGTTAAGGATATCCGGCACAACTTCACCTACTTCTAAGGTGCATGGACAAACGGAAAAAAGTCTGAAGAGGTCAAACTCCAGCAACGCCTGCAGTATGCAGAGCAACTTTGTTATCAGATCAACATGTTTAGGCATGTGGCCTTCATCGGGTTAATGATTAGTGGACAGATATGAGAGTGGTGTTGATCTTCTCATCTGTCCCTCAGCAACAAAGTGAATACTTGTATTTCCCAAAATGTCGAACTAGTCCTCTAGTCCTAAACTACATGGTATTTTTGTGTTAACAGTGCAAGGTGCAAGGGTTCAATGTTTGTAAGTATGTCCATGAAGGTAGTAGAACATATTCGCAATTAATATTTTAACCTGAATTCAAGAACTTTATTGTCATTATGCAACGCAATGTAACACAATTGCAGTTGCGTCAACTTTGCAATAAAATACTCCACACATATTTACAAGGAATAAATAAGGCACGAGCAATATAAGTACAAAAAATATAAGCAATATGAGTAATATAATAACGATAAAATTAGGGCTGTCAGAGTGAAAATACCTGTATCATATGAAACTAGAAAAACCTAAGGAATCCACTGGTACCAACCATGTCATACTAGCCCTTGACCTCTGACCTCAAGATATGTGAATGTAAATAGGTTCTATGGGTATATTTTAGCATATTTTTAATGCTAAATGCAGGACCTATTTTAATCGATCGACAGCCCTAGATAAAATACAACTAACGAGTGTGCAAGCAGCAGCAGCAGTAAAAGTCCAGTAAAGGTGCAGTGTGGCAGCACATCGGTCTCGTCAGACTGAGGAGATGTCTGAGTTCAGTAGTCCCAGAGCTTTTGGAAAGAAGCTGAAGAAAGTTTTATTGTGCGTGCAACTCAAAAAGAACACAACTATTTGTCATGATGCTATTTTTTTAGATTTGGATGATGCTTTATCACTTTAAGAGAGCTGGTAAGTGCACGTCTCTCTGGAATAAACAGGTCACAGTGCTTACTCACTCCTGCCTGTTTAGGAGACATCATACTCTGAGGGCTTTGTGTGGGCAGAGCTTTGCTGCCAGTGACTGAACCCAACACCGGACTTTCACCACAATAGAGACAATCTCGAAGGTCTCAGTTACAGTAGACGGGACACTCTCTTCTCTTGCTGCCCTAAATGGTGAATTTTGCATAAACACATCCTCTAGCTTGAATATAGAAGAAGACGGCTCCACTACAATCCAAAACAAGAAAAAAAAAGACTTTTTAGGAATGTTTGCACAGGGGGTTTGATTTGCTAGCAGGTGTGTGCCTTTGTCAGCCCCATAAGAAAAATAACTGCAAACCAGTTTTGGTGGAATAGAACTGAAATCACAGTGATTGACAGTGTTCCCATGTATTCAGTACTGTGGTCCGCCGTCTAGAAACAGACTGCAGCTCTGTATATTCCAGCCCCTTCTTCCATTTCTTTCAGCTATTCAAAAAGCTACCTGCATATACCCTCGGGGAGGCGAAGTTGAATTTGAATGTCAGCTTGCAGAATACATTTGGCGAGAGCATGAAAACACAATTGAATTCATTCCTTTGCAGCAGTCATGGTGCTATTGAACATTTGGATATCGTTGCTGTAGGAATGGAAGGGTCAGAGTGCCGTGAAAATGGGTCTGTGATACAAAAATAACAGCGGCAACAAAATGGTGTGTTTTTTCTGACCCTCACATTTTGGGTCTTAAAGCTGCATGTTGTTGTCAAAGTATGATAGCTGCTTTTTTTTAGGTTGTAGTTGATAAGAGGCATCATCATGTTGCCCGCTGTGGATCTGTCTAATGAACCCCCAATCACAGCATTTTGTTTGATAAGTTACTTTAAATTTTTGCTTACGCCTTTTTTTAACTCCTATCTTTTTGGTAGAACTCAAACTGTTCTTGCCTTTGGTTTCAAATCAAGCCCCCAAATGTTGACAAAGAGTTCCCAAAAGGATCAATTTTAGGAAACGTTCATTTCTGTCCTTTGCATGAATATTATTTATGCTCCAACTCTGCTCCAACATGGTCATTTTTATGTCGACGATACGATACCGTCTTGTATGCCTTTGGTTTGGTTTTATTCTGTCAACTTACACATAACACACTATTTCAGACATTCACCAAGAAAACACAAACAAAAGCACACAAATTCAAACCAACGTAAAGCACGGACTGGCACGCAGAAACACAACATGACACGGGTTAAAAACACCAAAAAGTTACAGTAACTTATTTCCTTAATGGTCCTGGTCTGCCATCAAATCATGACAACAACGCAGACTGCTATATCTCTGCTACATTACTGACTGAAAGTTGTGAAAGCAGATCGTAGTAGATAGATACAGTTTTACTCAGTATACAAATTGTGCATGTTAAGTGTTAAATGTATTCACCCATCAGCTCCACCACTAACCTGACCTTCTCAGGGTTACAGTCTGCTTTTGATGACCTCTTCCATTAATTACCAGCCATTACATTGTGTAGCTGGTATTGAGTCTGTGTGTGGTATCTTCATGGTAAAATGTGGTCCTGGAGACACCTACTGTAGCGGGAACTACCACAGAAGCAGTTTTAAGTACTTTGCCAGGTGTTTATTTCTGTCCGTTTGTCTGTGGACAGATTTCTTTTAACACAATAGTGTTGCAACCGTGTAAGATGCAGTCACAAAACTTTACAGGTGTGTGATTGAGATCAAAATGAAGTCAAAGTTCGAAGATGGGTGTGGTCAGAGCAATGGTGCCGGACGTAGTGGGGGTAGAAAGTGGGCAGAGGGCCCCCTCCACGCATAACGCCCCTGGTCTGATTTAGTTGTTGCAGCTGGTGTGATCCCATCACAAGATGGTCTCTAGTTTAAAACTTGTTTTGAACTCTAGAAAGATCAGATTTATGCATTTCATAAGTGATCGGAGATGGGTGATGCTACATGAATCCGTGCCATCGGAATGGAAAATCTAGCAATTCATGTCAGTAGTAGAGTGGATACTTGTGGAAACCAATTTTCACCAGTGGCAACGATTTCGCAGCATATTTCCTTTTAAAAGTCCTACTTATGATTGGATTGTTCAACATGAGTAATGTAGGAATCCGCTATCTAACACTGTGCTGTATCAGTTATACAATCTAAAGTTAGAAACCCTTACTCCTCGTTCCTATCAGGACGTTTACTTCCTGATACTTCAGTAATATCTGTGATTGTTCTAATCAGTGTCTCTCTGTGTGTGTGTGATGATGATTGTTTTTTGTGACTACCTTGTCCTGCTGTGATTTTGTATGCCATTTGCTCTCAGGCATAATATATATTAATTAATCAATGAGACTTCCTTAATAAATAAAGATTAACACAATTATTTTCACTTATTTTGGCTGATTAGCCGTGTGCGTGTGCGTGTGCGTGTGCGTGTGCGTGTGCGTGTGCGTGTGCGTGTGCGCGTGGCGTGTGTGTGTGTGTGTGACGCACACCAACTTTTGTGTGTATGAAGTTTGGTGACCCCAGCAAAGCTGCACTTTCAGCTTCGCTCTTCTAAAACCTGAGGAAAGGTTTTATCAGCCAGAATAAGTCAAAACGTGTGCGTGGGTGTGCAGGACCTTGAAACACTGAACACGTACAGTATGTCCGCCGTGACCAAATAGCTCTTAATTCAAGAGGGTCAGACAGTGGAGGCTTTCATGTGACTCTCTCCTTCAACTTTTAACTTCACCTCCCGTCTGGATCTGAAACCCCACAGCTCCGTAAATGGGGGGTGTGGGGACTGTGAGGAGTTCACCTTGAGCCAAGGGACCTGAGATCAGTGCTGTCAACCTGCTGGCTTTTAATTTAAGGCCTGATGTCCTTCACTCATCCTCAGAGCTTCAGCTGACAGATAGTTAAAGGGCTCTGACCTGAAGTACTATTTCTGATTTGACTAAATTAAACTCCTCGACAAAACTTGTCATTCAGTAGAGTGAATATGCTGAGTGCTCTTCAGGTTTGATCATTCACATTCATAAAGTTAATGTTTTTCACTACTATTTGGATAGAAGTCACAGCTGTTAATGTTTCGTTGCCATTTTTAGCCTTAACCTTAACCTTATATTTTGAGTAATTAAACCTGCAGTAGGCATATTGTTTTTGGCATCATTGGCAAAATTCCATAATAACCTTTCAGCATACTGTAATTTAAGTGTTCTGAGAAAAAACTAGACTTCTGCACCTCATCATGGCTCTGTTTTCAGGCTTTAAAAAATCTAGCCTGTGACGCGAGACTTTGGCCAATCACAGGTCATTTCAGAGAGAGAGAGCGTTCCCATTGGCTGTGCTCCGGCTGGTGGGCGGTGCTTGGTATTTCCCCAAGAGCTCGGGTCACAAACTTCCTCATTTTACAGCTAAACCGTACACTACAAGATGTTTCTGAACACATTTAAGGCGAGAAATAGGCATTACAATAACATGATATTGATTCATATTTGATCAGCGCTGCCTAGTTTGACCGTTTGATCAGAGTCCGTGAGTGATTGACAGCTGCTCAGAGACGGCAAAGAGAAGGCTCCAGCTCGGCTCTGATTGGTTGTTTTCCTCCGGTCTGTGAAATCTTGCAGATGCCGTTAGGAGCACCGGAGGACACAGAGGCACATGATTTTTTTTTCAGATTACCTGTGTCATGCACTACTGTCAGGATATAATGACCATTTTATTAAAATAACTTTTTAAATCAGATTTCTACCCGCTGCTGCTTTAATACACTATTCAGCTATGCGTCGGCTTAATAATGAAAATATGACATGTATAAATGTCATGTGTATGTTGTACATGCTCTGCAGTATATCTCCCAAGACTTCACAAATTAGCCTTTTGTTTTTTCCACTCAGGTTCATTTGGTTCTTTGTCGGTTGAATTCATTTGCACATTAGTTTGTGATGTTGACGGGTTGGTCGAACTTTTCCCTCCACAGTCAAACAACTGAATTAGCTTCGCCATTGTCTCTAAAACAGATGCCTGTGTAAACGGACCAACTCATATGCAGTGTTGTAGTTCTGGTTCTGACTGTAACAGCAATATTTAAATATCACAAATTCAACAATTATCAAAAATGTATTTATTTAGTGTTTACTGGTGCTATTTTTATATGTTACATGTTAATGGCCAATAATTAGTTGCCTATTTCTCAAAACAGCAACTGGACATTACTTCACTGCACATGTTCAGTCGTCAGTTTATTATGGAAACAAAAGGCATCACCTAAAAATAAACTTACCATTCTCTTACCCACCACATTTTCATTAATGACCTTTTGATGTGATTTTGTCACATTTCTTGGGGGAATTAGCTGACTTCTTGCGTGTTTGTTTACTCGTAGCAATGGGGGGGTTATTGGCTTTTATTGCCTTGAGTTAAAAGGTATTATTCGGTTCTCAGCAAATGAAAGTGTCAATATAAAAAAGGATTTTGGAAAGAAATCACAGATTTCACACTTCAGCTTGCATAGGTGCATCTTCTTCTGTCACAAGACTCACTTCTTTCATTATAGCTTCTACGACTTTGATTTAAAACCACATCTCTCGAAGAGACCCCCTCAAGGACTCTACGAAAGAGTTTCAATCTTTTCTACTTTAATCCCCCCCTCAGAGTTCAATTAAAGGAGGGTTTAGCTCTCGGTGAACAGTTAATCATATATATGTCCCCCTTTCCAAAGATACAATACTGGTTTTCTTTTCACATCTTAATTATTAGTGTCAAATATTTTTCACCTTGTCTTATTAAATATATTTATGCAGAGATCCTGGAACACTACCCGTGTCATGTTGTAATTATTCCTGCACAAATTCTTACTAATTCAGTCAAGAGCAATTAATAGGGCTTTTGTAGCTGCTAATGTAATGAAGAAACTCATTAAAATGTAATGAAGTTTCACTGCACTGGCTCCATTTCTAGCAGCCTATTTTCATTTCACATCCTGTTCATTTTTCCGTTTCTGTCTCCATGTCGTTCTTTTCCATTTCCTGTTCTCTCTATTTCCAATCGTCCCATCCTGTCCTACTTCTTCTGCCATTTTGCTTTCTCTTTCTTCTTCTTCTTCTTCTTCTTCTGTCTCAGGACTCTGCTTGTTTCATTTTCTCTCTTTCTCATTCCCTCTGTTCCTTTTTATTTTTTATTTCATATCACCTTCTGTCTTTTTCCTTTGCCCCTTTTCACTCTTTTATCTCTCTTTTTCTTTTGTCCTGACACCTGCCTCTTGCTGTCTTTCTCTTTTGTATAATTTTGAAATTGTCAGACAATAAATGTGAACTTGTCACTTCAGAGAATTAATCAAGGATTGATGCAGTTGGAGACAAATAGCAGTTCTTACTTCAAAGACTTAAAAAATATGATTAAAATACAACATTATGCAAATAAAATATGTATGATGGATGCTCAGATGTTATCATTTCTAATTTAGTGGCAGACTCCAGTGTGGCTACCAAAGAAGCAATACTAGCATATATATAATCTTTAACATTTAAAGGGAAAATTCACCACCTTTTTTATGTGGATGTCCAATCAGTTCGTGCTATAATAACCCAGAAACTGAGTTCCCCTTCTCACGGAGCCGTGCCGGCAGTGCCTACATGTACCAGGATGCATTGCGTGCGAGCTTCTGATGCCCCGCTGCATTTCTTTGACCGGATACTCACAAAAATACGCACAAATAAATACGGCTGAATATGTTGGAAATGTAACTAGTTTGCAATACTAGCAAAGAGAACAAGGAAAATTCTGTTTTTTTTTTATTTACACAATTTAACTTAAAACAGGTTCTTAAAACAGTTCTGTTTTTGAGCAGCATCTAGGGCCATAGATGTGTTATAGAACAGAGATGCTCACGAGTCATTTTTTGCAAGTCCAAGTCATTAGTGTTGTCACCATACTGGAATTTCTAACTTCAATATTATACCTTGAAAAATATCGATATTAATACCATTTTCGATAACTTGAAACAACGTTGAGGGCATATTAATATTTTAGATTTTTATTAAAATTTAAATATAACACCTCGGGCCTTTCCAAGCCGACTTAGAGCCCGATGACCCGCCGAGATTGAAGGTGCTACCCGGAGGTGGAGATTCGAAATCCAAGCTGAAGTAGCCTGTATTTCTTCTGTGCATCCAACTACGTCACTGTCACATTAAATGATGCCGCTGGATGCAGGAAGAACAACATAATTTGTAGGAGAACTCAGCAATATAACGCACACTGAGTAATGTATTGCTTCAATTATACATTTACCATCAATACTGATTGGACATACACATAAAAGTTGGCGGATTTTCCCTTTAAGGTCTCTCTTAGTGAAGATATTCACATGTGGGCAGGAAGTGCATTTCCGTCAGCCTCTCCTGTCTGGCACTGAACACAGATACACACCTCCTTCTGTCTTTTATATCCTCCTGTTGGTCACTGAGCACCGACTATGTTCTCTATCTTATTTGTTTTTATTCTATTTCTGCTTCACTCTCTTGCTTTACTGTCTTTTTTCCCCCTCTTCTCCCCCCCCTCACTCCCCCTCATTATATTTCTCTCTCTCTCTCCCTCATTTCAGTCCATCTCTCCATTCTAGACAAGGAGGAACCAGGTTACATTTTTCTTTGCTATGTTCTGATGGATCTGTCTTATTAGCAGCTGCGTAGGCGTGAAGCAGGCCTGTCCAAGCTGCTATGATAATGTGTCAGTGCAACACACACACACAGCACTACAGCCATCGGTGTGTGTGTGTGTGTGTGTGTACATGTGTGGTTATGAAAATAGATGGTAAATTCAGCACAAGATGGAAGGAATCAGCGGTTCATGGAGGATGTGCACTTAGAAGCAGAGTACTTGCATTATTTTGTGTATTATTGCAGTGATACACTCGAGGACATTCTTTGCTGTGATTATGCAACGCAGAGATGAGTACCATCAGCAGCATCGAACTTCATACACGCAGTGAAGAGCGTCCTTGAGGGGTAATACGTTATGGCTCTGGAAGATTAGTTAAACCAACACGTGAATATTGACTGAAGGAGCCTCATGAAAAAAAGCGCCAGAGGAAAATAAATATTGTTAACTAATCCCCTGGTCACATGCAAAGCAACTCATGAATCAGAATTTATCAGACTGAAAATACTTGTTCTATATTTAACTATTATTTCTTTTGGATTATATAAAAATGTGTTCAAAGATGTTTAATGAAGATGTTGAACAAACTGTCTCGGGGTACGAAATCAATGCTTCTTTTTAACTTCAACCTTTGGGCTAGCTTTGGGCCCTTTTCTAAAGTTGTCTTGGTTTTTATTTTTCAACAGAATCTTAAGATCACTCCCATGGCGTGGTTGTCTTTGTTTCATGTAAGATACTTGGACCAAAAAAAGTTATGTGAGCTTGTTTTTAAGAAGCCTAATTTCATCTTCAGTGTCTGTGACGTAAACCTCAAATGAACTTAAAGTGCCCTCGCAGAGTGGAGGAGTTGGAAAACAACGTTTATGACATAGTTACAGTACTGAGAATGTCCACATTTCAGAAAAATATTTTTCTGCAGATGAAAGTAACTTAAAAGTCGCTCATTATCATGATCATGGGTGACGATGACTTTCAATTGCTGAGTACTGCACAAGTTAGTACCTTAAGGAATAGTTTGACATTTTGTGAAATTTGCTTATTCGCGTTTATGCTGAGTTACATCAGATCAATACAACTCTCATGTCTCTGTGTCAAATACAGAGCTGGAGCCAGAAGGCTATTAGCTTAGCTTAGCATAAAGGCTGGAATCGGCTAGCCTGGCTCTCACCACAGTTCAGAGATGAGCCTCTCAGAACCTCTAGAGCTCACTAACAAGTATCTCATTTGTTTTGCTCGTACACAAACAGAAATGTGAAGATAACAATTTGTGATTTTAAGGGTATCGAAACTTCTCTAGTCAAACAGAACCTGCAATCGATCGTACTGATTTGTAGACTCCTATGACATCATCTTCAACACGACACTCGCTGAATCCTCTTATACGCAACCAAACAGTCTGCACTTCGTCAGTTGTACCGTGCAGATTTGCCGGCTACCATTTCTTGAAATCTAGATCAAGTGAATTAAAAAAATGCACAGGATGTTCGTGCAGGATGTCTTGCGTCCTGCAAGTGATGATTCTCTCTGACCAATCGGTGGTCTGCGGTGTTTTAACTCCACCTTCTAGTATCGCCTCAGCTCACTCGGAACCTCGACCGAGGTGATACCAAAAGTAGTGCCAGGTGCTATCCACAACTTTTGTTAATGGAAAACCAAAAAAGAGTGAGTTGAGTTGAGTAGAGCCGTGCCGTGCCATGCCGTGCCATGCAGTGGAAATGCAGCAATCTTAAAATACAGAACTGTATCTAGAATTTTAAGCATGTCAGGGTCCAGTATATTTGGGGCCATAAATCAGTTAAATAAGACAGAGATTGTTAGAGGCTGGTTCCTTTAATCACAGCACATCGGTGCCAATAACCATTCAATCCAATGACCTTGTGTGTGTTATTGCTGTCGGGCTTCAGTTTAATACTTTTAATTGCCCGTCACCATAAAAAAAATCTCTTTCTCATCATCGTTGCTTGTGTAATTCTATTCAAAATGCTGGAATGATGTTAGTGTTATGAGATACATGTTTGGTTGTAAATGCTCAGTTCCTCTCATCTCATCTAATTACAATGTACCGCTCAAAACAAAGATTATGTAATTACCTTCAATGTATGTAGTTCCCACCTTCTGTTTGCTGTGAACCCTAATTGTCCAATTACCATCGCACCACTGCTAACAACACGAGAGAAAGGATTTCATCTGCTGCCCACGGCGCTATCCACTGTGGTTCTATTTAAGGCTTCTACCAGCCTGCATGAAGCTCTTGAGGGTTTCACTGAGGCCAGAGCTCTTTTGTTAACTTTTATATTCATCCAAGGATGCAGTTTTGGCTGAACTGAGCTGCTCTTTTCCAGCTTCACATTCACACACATTCGTACCTTTTTACTGCCGGCCACTGAGCCTCTCAGCCAGAGCAGAGCTAACCTTTAGATTACCGTCACCTTGTCGACGCCACATGCTGGCACACAAGTTGCTGGAAGTTCACTGGAGCACATGCTCTGGTGTGTACATATCTGTCACCTCCAGCTCCGGCTCCGAGCTGCATCCGCCAGCCGTCTTCTTTTATTTGATGTCAACGTCCGACTTTGATGGAGGAATCGGCTCACAGTCCTATCAAAGCAGAGTTGAAACTCCATCTGAGAGCGTTATTAGCAACAGGGTGCGGCGTGTACGTGTGTGTGTGTGTGTGTGTGTGTGTGGCGGCCGGCGTCAGCGGGCCTGCTCACCAGGGGTTATCGCGGATTAAAGTGGCTAAAGTGTCAGGACTTTACAGCTCCTAGGAGTACCTTATCAGCTCTTATTTTGGCAGCGGGAGAGA
This sequence comes from Sebastiscus tertius, assembly GCA_916701665.1. NCBI lineage: Eukaryota > Metazoa > Chordata > Actinopteri > Perciformes > Sebastidae > Sebastiscus > Sebastiscus tertius. The sequence goes on along the minus strand of CAKAOH010021983.1, from coordinate 25,544 downwards.
TAGAATAACTTCCTTGGCTGCTGCTGTCTGGGTCTCGGTATCCGTCTGCATCTGAAGTGTGTCTGAGTCTATTCGCAATCTGTCTTTCTTCTTGTCATCAGCTCTAAGGTCATGGAAATCTTGGAAATATGTAGCGTGAAAACTAGTGGAATTTAAAGGTTATGTTTTCCTGGATAGGTTATATATAAAAAAAAATGTCTTAAAGGTTCTCTTTAGTATATCCAGAGCATTAATACAGCAGCAAACAACTATTTGCTATGTAAAAATATAGAGGAGTAATTTCTACCTGAGCAGAGAATGAAGTCACTCTCCCTCTGTGTGTGTTGTAATCCGAGCTACTCTGTGCTTTGTTGACATAGGCGGGCCGGCCGTGCATGCTTTTTAACGGTGGTTGCAGAAGTACTCAAGTACAAATAGCAAAACTACTGTGTAAAAGTACTCTGTTACAAGTAAAAATCCAGCATTCATAATCTTACTTAAGTAAAAGCTACTTTATATACTGCTAGGTAACTTAATCAATACTATTACATCATAATTTATTTGTTGATATATATTTTGTATTAATCTGAATCTGCAAAGTAACTAAAGCTGTCAAATAAATGTAGTGCAGTAAAAAGTAGCTGAAAATGGAAATACTTAAGTAAATTCAAGTACCTGAAAATTGTATTTAAATTGAGTAAACGTACTTAGTTACATTCCATCGCTGCCTTTCAGTGCACGTGAGCGTGCCCCACTGGCTAGCTCACGGCCGCCGCTGTGCACTCCGCTCATACGCACCGTTAGCGCTGTTAGCACCGTTAGCTGCGAGCCTCTTGCTCAGCCGTCGCCATGTTGAGAACCGTTGAGAGGCAACAGATCTGCTCTGAATTTCTAATTCAGCAGCTTTAATGTGTTCCCTTTAGGGCTGACTCGAAGCTTGGACCATTGCCATGGTAATCAACCTCCAAATCAGTATTCGGATGCTTAGTTTTTTTTTTGTTTTTTATATAAATATAAGTATGTAATAATAAAGAATAAATCCCAAAATAGCCCATGAAATAAGGAATAATCCCCCAAAGCTTTGGAAATTACTCAGGGAAGCTTCAAAGCACTAAAAAATTGTGTTTGGGATAACCCTTTCCCTTTAATTGTGTTATCTCAGTCTTTATCAATAATCCTAATAAAGGAAATTACCCAGACTTTTTAATTTACTGCTCAATGCTGTTGTACAACATGATATAAATCTCTCATCTCCAGTCGTCTGGGTTTCAAGACCAATTTTAGAGCAATATCCTATGTCTCTCATTAAGTTCCATATTGCCCATCCAATGGTAATTTTAAACTCTTCCATTTCACTGGTTGAATTTATGTGGGGAGTAAAACATTTTTTGTCAGCTTGTTACTATTTGTTAACTATACTTGTCTTTCTGAGGACAAATAGAAGCTTAGTTTTGCTGAAACAGAGCTTGCATGCTGGGTGAAAACTCGCCCCTCTATAAACGGAGGTAAACAGAATTCCTGGCTGTCACTCGGCATGCCTTTCCCTTTGTCACATTTGTTTCTCTCAACTCTTCCCCCATTTTTTTGCCCTTCCTGTCTGTCTTCATGTTCTCCAGAGGCGTTTTTTCTGTTCTCTGTCTTGTTCTCCACATAGTTTTTTTTTGTCTCTGACCCTTCCCCTGCTCATTGATATGGGATCTGGTGATTTAAGAGAAGCTACGCCAGCAATGTGATGAGTGAACACATGGTGCTTCACCAGGGGGGCAGCGTGGCAATGCTTTGGTTGACTGTTGCCATGGCAGCAGTGTGGAATGGAGATGGGGGGGGGGATACAGTTGGAATGTGTTTTCTCATTCGCTCTCATTCTGAGTATCCAAGACAGTCAGTAGATTTAAATTGGATTAATGATGCTTCTTGCTTTTGTGATAATCTTACAGTGAGTACAGCAGTTAATAAATAAGAAGATTGATTAAATGAATAAAGTGTAAAATAGCCAATATGTCTTGTTTGTTCCTTGTTACTGATAGAGAGTTCAATCATCCAATCCACCAAACAACTCAAAACAAGAGTCAGTACCAACAGGAGAATACGCTGTTTAGCATCGGCAGAGAATTTTGCCAATTTTTTCTTGGGCGCTCCCCACATAATCAGCTGTGCTGCTCATCCCACAAATGCATGATCCTTACAAGTTGGATCATCATTGTGAAGGTAACTAAACAGGCTTTCCAACGATGTAAAATACAATACCAATTAGCATTGTAACAACAGAGAAATAATCCACCAAACACAAATTTCCAAACTTTTTTTTCTGAGTTTATTTATATGCCTCCACGCTAGCGACAGTCGTGGACGGAGGCTTTATGTTTTCAGGTTGTCCGTCTGTCCGTAAGTCAGCGATATCTCAGGAATGCCTAGAGGGGTTGTCTTTGAATATAGCACAAACGTCCACCTGGACTCGAGGATGATTAGAATTTGGTGGTTAAAGGTCACTGTGACCTCACAAAACACATTTTTGGCCATAACTCAGAAGAGAATTCATATGCCAATTATGACAATTTCACACAAATATCTAACAGGATCAAATGATGAAGTGATGACATTTTGGACACACATGGATGTAAACTGCAACTTGACATGGTATTTCTAGTTTGACATTGTCATTAGAGGTCATTGATGGTGTTATACATTATATTCACAGGCGTTTCTATTCTGCCCCCCTTCATGTATGTAAATGGGAAGGACAAAACTGTCCTCACTAGAATGTAGTCCAGTACGATACCACCTTTAACTGTGACCTCAGTGATAAACATAAAATTTTATTTACACATTTCCGACAGAAAAACTGAACATTATAAACTTCGTAACGGTAGAATTTGTGGCAGAGCTGCTGTATTGAAAATGGGAGCAAAATGTTGAATTTTTTTTCCTTTAATCCACAAAAGTTTGACAGCTGTGGCGCTCAAATCAACACTCAAGTTTTAAAAATAAAAAATGACAAAACAATTGACAAGCAAAACAAATATAAAGCATATATTCACTGAAAGACTCTGTTGCATGCAGCAGAAGACAATTTAGCCCCATCGGCATCACGGAGGAAGATCACACTGAATGATTTGTTAAGACAGAAGTGTCGGGGGGGAAAAAAGTTGTGGAAAATAGGGATGCAGTAGGAGGATTTTTTTTTGGAGAACCGTTATTGAAAGTAATATCCTTTGAAATGGAGACACTGGCTGTCCTCACCAACATCCAGTATTTAAAAGAAAGTTTTGTTTTGACTTAGAATTGGGGAGAAATTGGGTTCAACAATGTGTCAGTGCTGAAATAATGATCTCCAGTCTCTGTTTGAGGACAGAGTACCTGTGTTTTTCTCTCATGTAATTTAACATTTCTGAATATTTTGGTCTGCAGAATCCAAGCGGTGCGTTTAAATGTCAGCTGTGCCTGTGTGGGCTGCCAGTGAGTGTTGATTTTTGACATATTGTGCTGCAGCTGTATGTGTGTTTAGCTGTGCTGGTGGGGGTTTTAAAGTGTCTTACTTGTTCCTGTTGTCTTGTGAGAGGTATCATTAAAATGCAGGAAAAGCCTTGTGGTAAAATGTCAGAATCCTTCCGACAATTACTTTTCCTGTGTGATTAAATCTCCTTCGTGGCCTCTTTGTTCTCAACATGGCCGCCTTTTACTCCCACAGACATAACAAGAGGAGGCGAACCGCTTTTCCTCCTGATGAGCAGCCAATGAATGCCCTCCAGCCCGATCCGTAGTTTCACTTTTGACTCATGGCCAACGCTGCTGAGTGAGATAAATATGCAGTTCTCTTTAGATCTGTGTCGCTGCCCTGTCGTACTCTCACAGGGCGGCTAAGTGCCCGTCTTAAGTGTTGGTCCTTGAGTATTATTTGCTTCCATTTTTCTTCTTCTCCGCGCAATAATCTGTTCACATCAGAGATGGAGAACAACAATGGTGCGGCATATATCCAGCAAGGCTAGAAGGAAAATGACATGTTTGCATTCACTGGTAGATTTCACAGAAGCTGAACGTTGAGTGTTTGTGTTTGAGGCGTGATTCTTGATGACATGTTTCCATGTATTTTTTAATGATGAGCTGTGAGTATGAGGATTTCAGTTTATTTTTAAGCCTCTAGCGTTTGAAGTCACTTCAAAGGATTGTCTTTGGGTTGAGGTTGCAACAACAGCCCAGTGCATTTTGGGTAAATAAGTTGATTTCTCTGAAATGATTGCCTGATGAGGTTCCATCTCGACACCCTTTCCTTTCATTGGTGAAAATTCGTCATTCCGTGAAGTGTGATTTAGTGTCACACTTAAATAGTGTTGAGAAGGGTCCAGCCGCAGAGCTCCAGGCTCGGGCCCACCTCCAGGCTCGGGCCCACCTCCTCCGGCTGACCCTCTCCGGTCCCGAGCTTGGAGAAGGAAGTGACGTCTGAAATTGTGTACGCCAGAGACGATCTTCAGGATACAATAGCATGTGTTCATTAGTTTGAATAAACCACACAACCTCCACCAATAGCACCAAGGTAAACAATACTACACACGTGTGGATGTCATCCACGTGATGACACATGATTTTCCGCCATGGGTCCTGGCGATGGAGCTGGGTCCCAGCGCCGGAGGTGGGCCCGAGCCTGGAGCTCTGCGGCGGGACACTATTGATAAAGTTGAGGGACTCACAGGAGGCAGATTAATAAATGATTGTCAAAATTGAAGCAGCTAACTTGTAGTCTCTAGTGGGCCAAGTTTAAAATATACACACCCCACACCCCACACCTGGGGTTGGGGTTTGAAGGTGGTATAATGAAATATGCTAATGAGTTGCATTATGGGAATTGTAGGATTCAGTGTTTTTGAAGCATGACCTATAGCCTACGAGAGACTAGAAGTCAGGATATCTCGACATCTGCTGCTCTGATTTTGTTTTTTATCTTCCTATTGTGAGAGCCGTACTAAATCACTAGAGTTCCCTTTTAGTAACACTTCAGGATGACAACTCATTTGCATCTTTCATTACACCCCCTTCAAACCTCACAACTCCAGTTTGTAAAGCATTTGGAGTTTTAAGTGTCAAGCCCAAGCTGAGATAACCCTGATGAAATGATTATAATTAAAGTTTGAAATTTTGAAAGCTCCTCCACAGTCACAGAAGATGTTATACAGAAGTTTTCACCAGCTTGGTAGAGCACGATCCTCGTGACGAGTAAACTGAACCTTTAGTGTAAAATCAGTGGAGTGCCTCTAAATTTAAAAGGTGTGAGACGCTGACGGTGGCTTTGTAGGTACAACAGAAATATACAGTAGCACTTTGTAAAGAAAGGAGTGGTGTCTTCTCTCTGTTTGCCAACATCTCTCAGCTCTGAGCAATGAAACTTGCCTCACTGCTCCAATGCTGCTGGTGTTGTTGTGCGCAGCGGATGCAGCCAAGCTCGTTTCTTTTATAATTAGGCTTCTGATCCTCTTGATAATTTCTGTTTATTACATGTAAGGATGCACTGACCGTAAAATTCTGGGCTGATACTGATACCGATGTTCAAAATAACAATTTTAAACATTGGTCAAGTGTGACACTCAAATCAGTGTCGATAGCCGATGTTTGTGTTGTTATTTATTCCCCTTTTTGTGCCAGGGAAACAAAGAAAAACAACTGGACTGCTTTAAAGTCATTCAGCGTTTCATTCCGCTGCCTTTAAATGAGCACAAATTCAATCAGAAACAACATATAACTACCTACTCAATGACAAGAATGTTTCAATACATGCATAGCCCAACAAAAATATAAGTTTTGTGAAACATAAATTAAATTTAATGTAAACGTAAAAGCGATTAGAAACATAAATAGGGCTATTTTTCACCTCTGTCTCCTACCACACGGACAACTTTTTCTTTCACTTTTATTTGTAAACAAACCGCACGGGGCATGGCACTCGCCGTCATGCCACTCGCCGTCATGCCAGTCGTCATCATGCCAGAGTTGTGTCCAGCCAGTGGCTTCTTCTCTGAATCATCAGCGGGTTACTGTTGTTCGATACCAACCGCCATTAACCAACACAACATTTAGCCGGCGTTAAGTTGATGCAACACAATAGATAAACATCGGCCACAGCCATCGGCTTATTTTGCCAATAGGCCGATGGCATTCAACAAGGCGAACATCGGCTAATACCGATGTTTGGCCGATAAATCGGTGCATCTTACACAGCTTTGTTGATGCTCTTAATCCTGATTGGCTAGTGGCGGATTATTGTATTGTTTGTAGGTGTATTATTCTAGATTATTACACGGCTGTGTTGAGTACTCGATTCTGATTGGTCAATCACATCATTCTGCGGTCTGTAATTTCTGTATAGCAGACCGTTGCTATTGACGCAGTTCAGATGTCGGGTCATTGTTGTGAAAGAATCCCCTTCAGGGTGATGAGAGACGATGTTGTTGATTTCTAAGAAGAATAACCAGTGACACCACAATGCCCAAAATAATGTCTCTATGTACAGTATGACATCGAAAGAAACAGTGCAAATCCGTTTAAATTGGGTTTAACTGTGTGTGGCTGTGCTAATGCCCTTAAGGTCAGGATTGTTGGATTGTGACAGGATGTTTGATAGTTTGAATAATAACACCAACTGGGAAAGTCTTGGCAGGAAAATGAAGCGAATAAAGCTTTTGCCCCCTTGGCTGCAACAATCAGCGTGCCCTTGAGCAGAGCACTTAAATCAAAGCTGCTCTATGTGTAAAAGCTTACTGTATGTTGTCTTATTGAATGATGTCTTACAGTCTAACAGCAAGCTGCGGGAGTTATTGTTACTGGAAATCAGATGTGGACAAACTAAGTTGATGAACAGTAACTCATTTTTGATTCCCTGTGTTGGAGCATTTGTTGTTACATGGACTTCACAGAACATGTGGACTGAAGTGATAAGAAATTCAATTGGTACTAATCTGTAGGGTAGACTAAGAAAGCTAAGTGTAGTGGCAGTCAACTTAGGTGAGGATGTTTAATATATTTTTTTTAAATTGTGTTATTATCAAAATGTAACTATAGGGCTGTCATTGATTAAAATATTTAATTGGGATTAATCACCTAATTTTCCATAGTTAATCGCGATTCATCACACATTTTTTGTCTGTTCAAAATGTACCTTAAAGGGAGATTAGTCTAGTATTTCACACTCTTATCAACATGGGAGTGGGCAAATATGCTGCTTTATGCAAATATATGTATATATTTATCATTGGAAATAAATATACAACACAAAACAATGACAAATATTGTCCAGAAACCCCCTCAGGTACTGCATTTAGCATAAAACAATATGCTCCAATCATAACATGGCAAACTGCAGCCCAACAGGCAGCAACAGCTGTCAGTGTGTCAGTGTGCTGACTTGACTATGACTTGCCCCAAACTGCATGTGATTATCATAAAGTGGGCATGTCTGTTAAGGGGAGACTCCATTTTCATTCACATATCTTGAGGTCAGAAGTCAGAATTTGCGTTAACACGTTATCACATTAACTTTGACAGCCGTAATTTGAACACATCACACAATCAGTTTCAAATCCTCTCCCAACCTAACCCAACCCATACAAAGAGTATATAACATTTAAGTGTGCCAAAATAAGAAAAAAATAAAATAAACATATATCAGTAGATAAGAAGGGACACTACTCTAAATGGTAATAAATAACACTCCTATAGCATGTCTATATTGATGTCGGCAACGTGCCCATTTAATCCAACATAAGGCTGACAAAACTTTAAGGAATTGATGTCCAGTGCATTTTTTAAAGTGACACACCCCATAAATCAAGTCATATAAAATGTCAGATTATAATATTATGGCTATATTTTTTTTACACAGTGCAAAAAATATCAAATCATCACCATAAATCAATAGAGAGATTAACACTTCTCCATCTGCTCTTCCTTCATAGTAAAAGCACTCTACTGTTGACACCACATGCACTGATGGAGCTGCAGCGACAACATGTTTAGTGGAGTGTGACAGTCTCCTTTCATGTGGTCTCCCTTGAATTACTCAGTCTTTCATCTGTTTTCTCTTCTTCTCTTCAGTTTTTCCTCTCAATTAGATTAGTTCAGTTTGATTCAAAGAGGCTCGTTGGCTTGGTGAGAATCTCTAAGTAGACCACAACAACATAGATAACTAGAACGATGCTAAAGTAGTGCAGATCTTCGCCAGGTGTGTCTGCAATGACCGCTGCTGTAATGTTTGATTGAATGAATACAAACCGCCCCCTATTTAGACCGCGAGCGTATCAGACACATTTTTCACCCGCATGTCTTATGCAACTGATACACTCTCATTTTATCAGCTAACTAGCTCTCCTCCTACCAGCATCAGAAGATGTGCTGCATTGTGGTCATCTCGGTCCAGTTTGTCATTTGCTAAGCGGTGTACATTAGGGGTGAGAAAAAAAATCAATTCACCTATCTTTGTTTTTTTTTGTACGATTTTGAAATTGATTTTTTAATGCCATAATCGCTATATTTGCTTCTTTTGAGTCTATGCTGAGGTAGAAGAGTAACGAGACGTCCTATCCGCTCCGTATCCGTCAACCAAAACAAACCAAAGCCGGCTAAAACGACAAAGCAGAAAACGGCAGAGAGTTTGCTTGGATACGACCTGCACCCTCACATTTTAAATCCAAAGTGATAAACACTACACCCAGTAAAGTATGGAAACACTTTGGGTTTCACACATTGAGAGGAAAAGCAGAGCTAGACATCACGGCTAAAGCTGCATGCTGACTCTGTCACGGACAAGAAATGTTATCGTATTGCGGTAACGTGCGATCAAACCAGCCATCACTCTCATCTCCGTGGTCAAAGCGGCCGACGCTACAACTGTAGAGCACCCATATACTGACATTTGGATGGAGCTGAACATGGATGTACAGTATAAAGAGACCGGACTTGGCGAAGTTTGCGGAAGTATACACGTGTGACTACGTCCGGTTTTCAAAATAAGGTGTTAACAAAGGGAACTATATAAACAAAATATATATATGGACATTTTTACTGTATCAATTTACATATTTTCCGAAGTAAAAGTCCCTAGAAGTGTATGATTCAACTTTTCCCCATGGTCTAGAGTTGAAAAAATCGCAATTAATCGTAATATTGAATCACAATACTTAAAAATCGCAATACATATTGAATCGGCACGCAAGTATTGTGATAGTATGGAATCGGGAGATAGGTGTATTGTCCCAGCTCTATTATACATAAAGTACATACATGCAATAATGCAATTGTCTTACGTGCAGACGTGCAAATGAAGAGAGGAACAATTCATAATCCGTAGCAGAAACAAGAGTTCAAACTGAAGCAGTTGTTGATCATTTGCGGCCCCTACCGGCTGGTTAAGAGGAGTGAGGAGTCAGCAGTCAATGACGGTATAAAACAGTTAATAAAATGGGTTTTTCATAAAAGTGTGAATCATTGCAACCACGACAGGTCCTTGAGCATTCAGTCATAAATGAGCACAAAACATATTATGTTGATGGGTCCAGCAGTATGCGGGTTTAGTTGTGGACAGACAGACAGACAAGGGGAGATAATAAATGAATTATGAACCGCTGAATTATCAGTAAACAAAGCAACATTTTAACAGAGAGTTGAATTTAATGTTATTTTGCTTTCCCTCTCTGTGCCCTCTGTCTTATAGATTACTCTATTTTTCTGTCTCTACCGTTTCTCTCTTCCTCTCAGACCCTTTGTGTTTCACTCTCTCTTTTACCTCTCTGTTTGCTGAAGAGAAGTAAATAGATTACCACCGTTAACCTCTTCCTCTTTGGGCATTTGAAGTAAATAAGTGGTTTGTGTTCTCGAGGACCTCCAGGAGCTTTGTTACGTATAGATTAATTCACCGAAAAGAGAGGTCGTGCCTTTCTCTAGCCCTCCTGAGCAAGGTTACGAGTAAATTACGCCCCTAAAGACTCAGGAGCTCCTCTCGGAGCAAGTTGAGTGAAGCAAGTTGAACTCCTATAGAGAGAGACTCCCGGCAGAATCTGTGTCCTTTATGGCGATAGAAGAATTGAGCCTCCTGTGCTTCGCAGCAGAGAAAGTAATAGTTTAATTTGTCTGGTTTTTTGAATATTTCTGTGAAGAAATCAAAGACTCTGTCTTTTACATCATCTCACTTTCCATTTCAGTTTCTATTACCTCTCTCTGCTGATTCCTTCTCTCTTTCAACGTGAAGGTTACAAGCAGTCTTATCGTTCTCTCACTCTCCAGTCGCTTCTTTGCAATTGGTGGTATATCAAAAAGATGAATACAATGACAAAATTCCCCAAAATCCCCCAAAAAGTCACACATAAAGAAAGATGTTTTGGTAAAGACTATTATACACGGAAAGCAAAGAAAAGTTTTGTGTGGAGTAGCCAGTGGAGGGGTTCAGTCTCATTGCACAAAAAGCTGAGTGGCTGTCCATCATGTTTTTTTTAAATTATAATCAACCTGAGCTCTTAATCAGAGAACAACGACTTCCCCTGATATAAATCATATTATAAAATCAGTTCTATTTAAAATCTTTCCGGTGAATGCTTTATTTTGACTTTGACTTTGATGAAAATGCATCTGATTTACATTTTATAGTCCCTGACCTTTCAAAAGTTTGCATGAAATTCTCTTGACGGCAGAATGAAAACAGCTAATGTGTCTCTCTCTCTCTCTCTCTCTCTCTCTCTCTCTCTCAACCCACCCACACCACATTCGAGAGATTTACATTATGCATCTGCAGATAGAAGTCGCTAATGTACTGTAACTGGTGGTTGTGTTGGTGTGTTGCAGTGCAGTCTGTTAATATGGAGAAAACGACGACAGCAACAATAAAACAAAATCTTCATCAAAAGATAAAAAGTGAGACAAAGATGCAGAAAGAAAAATGTGAGCGGAGACCAGTATTAAGATTTATTCCAGAAATGTTTGTAACTCAAACAAATTAGAGCATAATATGTTCACTAAAACAATCCTTCTCCCTGACACACACACGTGTGTGTGTGTCAGGGAAATACAATAAAAAAATGTATGGATTTATTTGAAAAAGATGGAGCGGTGTGTGTGTCAGAGAGAATTATAGTGTGAGGTAATTAGGTTGGATTCTTGGATGGAAGAAAGCATTACAGTGCCAGTGTTTTCCCTTCTGAAACTAATCAGACAGATTTACACCCAGACTCCGCCTGGTGTCAGCCCGTTGACAATAAAACATCCAGCGTGGAACGTCTCACATGTCTCACCACGGCAAGACAGCAGCAATAACAGGGCTGTCATCATGCAAAGAGATACTCAAGAGTGAGCCAGCGAGCAGGCACGCACATTGTGTTGGGATTTGCGTGTGAAGTCTGTTTTTCTTTTGTTTTTTTTAAACCTTCACTATAAAAAGTCAACCTTTAGGTATAATAATATGTAGATCTCATTCACAGTAAACTGCTACCAGTGCAGTTTATCCTTCATTATTCTTTAGTCTTTGTTTAGATCCTCTGTAGCTTCCACTTAGTTGTTGCTGGTCTTTCAGGGTTACACATAAAAAAAGGAAAATTAAGGATAAAAATGAACAGCAATTTAAAATTCACATTCACAAGCAAAGGTAAACTTAAGAAAATAAATTAACTGATTTTGCAAATGAAAACGACAAATATGAAATAAACTAATAAAGTCTCAGACAATAATACAATAACTGAAACAAAAGGACAAGTTTGTGAGGAAGGTCTAAAGAGAACAATTCTTTTTTTTATTATGAATAAATAAATGTATACAGTACTACTTTAGGTGTTTAAAGGCAATTTCAGTGTTGTAGAGGCCTTTAAAGGTGCTAAATACGAGATTGGGAGCGTTTCTATTGCCTCCGCATGGCTCTCAACATGGCGATGGCTGAACCGGCGGCTTACAGCTAACAACCTGAGGGGGAACTGGATGGTGGGAGCTACGCTTCCGTGACAGCGCCGTCGGTCGTGACGGCGTTATCAGCCGTAACTGCTGTATGAGAGCAGTGCAGAGCGGCGGCCGTGAGCTAGCCAGTGGGGCACGATCACATGCACTAAAAGGCACCAGCCCGAAATAGTTGTTTGCTGCTATATTACTGCTCTGGATATCGTACAGAGCACCTTTAAACACTCCTTTACTGTAGACAGGCGACTACTGGAGACTGGGATGTTTTTTGCAACCATGTCTGGAATAATTCAAATAACTAATTCATTCTCTCGGCTAAACAAATGATGACAACTGTGAAAACTGTGAATTCTATCAGCAAGTTCCAAAAAATGTCAGCCTGTCTGAACATTTTTTTGTCAAAACTGTCAAATCTGACAGAAACATCATGAGCCCTGCAGAAGAAATCGCTCAGTCACATTTAGACGTAGAGACTCATCAGTTAGTGTGGCTGCCATTACCAGACCCAAACATGTAGTTTCAGTCGACATGTCGATGTGTTGACTTGCTTTGATGCTACATTGACCAACAGACAAATTCTGGTCTTTGTCTTGTCATCTGGATCTGTGTATGACTGCAGCTCATTGGCAGCTGAATGCACATCCAAGTATGAGAACCAGTCTAAACCCTCACACACGCAGTGGCTGCTGGGAGAATACTGTACATGTCCTAGTGTTATAGCCACACAGTATAAACAGTGAATATACCCAAATAAATGGGCATTTAATCCAGTTATCAGAAACTAGTTACCACATGCTGATGCTCACTTTCTCTTAAAGCTGAAGTTATACTTAACGCGTCTGCGATTAAGCGAGGGTTTGCTATGGTCCGTGTGGCATAAATGTCATCATCAGAGGGTGTGTAGGCTCTGCTCAATTTGTTGTGACCGCGCTGACTTGTCTGGACTCGTCTGGACTGGTCCGCGTTGCCACCATGGATGTATAAATGGCCACTGTAGATCTCCAAGTGGTAGTGTTGCGATCGACTGCACGTGTGCAATGCGTCCTCCAAGTGGACAGTATAAACAGAACTACTACGCGTCCATGGTGTCCACCACTGTCTGCCTCTGTCCGCCACTGACCGTTTGGGAGTACAATCAAGTCTTAACATGAAATCTGTATTCCTCAAAGTGCTGTTACCCAACTTATCAGAAAAAAATTTGATTGATTATTGGTAACATGCTGCAGCTCTGCAAAGCTACACGTACACACTGAACCTCAGTAATTTAAATAAAACCAAAATTACCTAAAAGCCAAAAAAAGTAAACCCGTAAAATACAGTGTTTTATTGACGAACAAACATGAACAAACATTTACAGCAGCGCACTGCTCCTAAATGCTTGCAATGGGTTAAATGCAGATGTCAGATTTCACGTATGTATGTGGCGATTGAAAAAAAATTCTTTTAAAAGCCTTGTGCAGTATCTGTGTCCTTGGCAACCGATTAAACACAGCCATCCAAAACACACCGCACGTCTAAAAAATAGATAAGAACACGATCTCTGGTGTTTGCTGCTTTTCTTCCTTTTGAAAACTGTGGTGGAACAAAAGCTTAACAAGCAGCGTAAAAGACTGCAGACAAGAAGTTGTCTTTAATATTTTATAGTAGCAGGTTAGCGAATCTGTTTTAAGGTGAAGTTTGTTGGAGATCGCCGTGAGCTGTGCAAATAAATCAATGTATGAATGAGAACATGCACTGTGTGACCTGTGTTTCCGTGGTTCTTTATAGTAGAGCATGACTCATTAAGCCATTGTACTATATGTTTTCAGAAAAGTCTGGGTGTCCGTGTGAAAATCACTTTGTCATTATTGATCCCTGAATAGTTTATGTGGAGTGACTCATTCATTCACAGACCTTTTAAATCATAGATGACGTTGAATCTCTGTTTGTCCTGCCTGGTCTGGACTCACACTGTTCTATTGTTGCTAAAGGTTCAGGTTTTTACATTTTATTTAACCAGGCGGCTACCTCCGGGTCTGAAAATAGAAGCCAATGCTGAAGTTGTCTTAAAATTGCATTCTTTCTAACAGCCAGCAGGGGGCGACTCCTCTGGTTACAAAAAGAAGTCTGATTGTATAGAAGTCTCTGAGAAAAGGAGCCTACTTCTCACTTGATTTATTAACTCAGTAAACATTGTAAACATGAGTTTATGGTCTCAATCTCTAGTTTCAAGTCTTCTTCAGTACAGCATGATGTTCATTTAGTAAATTATGGACCCATTTAGAGTCAAATAGACCGTAAAGCAGGGGATGCTTTAGGACGTGGCTACCTTGTGATTGACAGGTCGCTACCTCGGTGTTGTCCGGTCTGGGAGTTGTCCGTGTTTTTGTGTTAGGACTTTAACCCTTTCACAGTGTGTTTTCAGTTCATGGATTATATAATTTTGATCGACTAAAATGTCTTATTCAGTGTTCGGTTGTATTTAGCTCCACCCTCTTTTTTCGCTTCCGGTTCCAAGAAACCAAGATGGTGACGGCTAAAATGCCAAACTCAAGGCAGTCCACAAACCAACGGGTGACGTCACGGTGACTACATACAGTATGTCTATTTATTATATACGGTCTATGATTTTAATGTGGCTACATGGTCTTCAATGGGTTGAAAAACAGTATGTAGTCCTTTTGACTTATGAAATCTTTACATAAACCTTTGGATAACCTTAGATTGCACGGCGGTCAGTCTGAAAATAGAGAAGAAAAGAGGTTGTTATGTACTAGATACGGGATCACACTTGTTTACTGACATTATTTGAGGTCATTACAGCAAATCTCTTAAAAAAATGAGGAGTTCTGGGTTGTCCTGTTGACCCAACGTTCCCCTGTGATGTTTCCGGTTCATCACAAGTCAACTCTCCCTCTAATTCCCCACATCTTCTGCTTCTCTCTCTCTCTTCGAGACATTAAAGGCTTAATGCATTAAAATGCTTCCATTTCCCATCTTAAAAAACATGACACAGATTACATCCAATACAAATATTTGGAAATGCAAATCCCATTTTAAAGCATCAAAATCCTTCCAAAGACTTTGCGACTGTATTATGTAGTTTACATTGGGATTAAGAACGGGTGCTAATTCATCTTCTTGAAGCACACAGTTACATAACGCAGCCTGCTGCTGTGTGCACTTTTATGTTTCTGCTGGGATTCTGGTTTGTAAGTCTATTTATCAGCTTCCTGTTGTGAAACGGTCGTGTAAGGTAATAGGTCTACGCTAACCCGAGGCTACAAAAGGAAAATAGATCTTGTACGCGCACACACACACACACACATACACACACACACACACACACAGACATACATACACACACAAAGGGACTTTATTCATTGCCCTCCAAGGTGTGTTTGGTGGAGAGAGGGAGAAAGTCTAAGACATCCTGTCTTCAGGTCATTCTGTGGCCTCAGTGTTAGATGTCTGCTGTCTCTCTGACACACACACACGCACACACACACACACACACACACACACACACACACACACACACACACACACACACACACACACACACACACACACACACACACACAGGATCTGTCCTCGGTCTCGAGGATCTCCAGAAACATTTTCTCTCCAGATTTTTCCTCGTCACACTTGAGCGCACCTCATTCATCCTTCCGTCCTTGATGTCTTATTTTTCTTACATACTTACTAACAAATGTACCTGATGATGATGATGATGATGATAATAAGCTGTAATTTACACACTGTAATAATCAAAGTGACAAGAAACCATTTGTAAGGAGTGAAAAGGTCAGACTGAGATTTCTCCAACAGTACAGATGCAGATGATTGTGGAAATTTAGAGCCACATATAAAAAGTTTAATGACCACAAGGGATCTCTCTCTCTCTCTTTCTGTAATTTTCTAAATAATAGACTGTCCAGTAAAGTGAAATAAAGGCAGAAATCAGAGTCCCCACAGCCCGCTGTAGTGCTGCATAATAGGCTTAGCCACCCAGCTCTCAGAGCTCGGACCAGCCGCCTCAAAGACAGTTTTCACCCCCAGGCGGTTTGACTATCGAACAGCAGACACTTTAAATAACTCACAGTGATTTATTTATGTGTTATTGTAGAATTTGTTCTTATTGTTGTTGCCTCTTATTTATTCTTTTTATATATTGTTTTTAAGGTATGAGATAGCCAGGGCAGATGCATTGCATTACACTGGATGTACATCTGTACATTTAAATGTATATGACTTGAACTTGGAGTGTGAGACACTGTACTGACCAGTGAAAAGCACACTAAACAAAACGGAATCAACACAAAACAATGACAGATATCGTCCAGAAACCCTCACAGGTACTGCATTTAGTATAAAAAAATATGCTCAAATCATAACATGACAAACTGCAGCCCAACAGGCAACAACAGCTGTCAGTGTGTCAGTGTGCTGACTTGACTATGACTTGCCCCAAACTGCATGTGATTATCATAAAGTGGGCATTCCTGTAAAGGGGAGACTCGTGGGTACCCATAGAACCCATTTTCATTCACATATCTTGAGGTCAGAGGTCAAGGGACCCCTTTGAAAAGGGCCATGCCAGTTTTTCCTCGCCAAAATTGAGTGTAAGTTTGGAGCGTTATTTAACCTCCTTTGTGTCAAGCTAGCATAGTATCTTCACTATAGCTTTAAAACTGAGTCCGCTACAACCTCTGAAAGACCGAATAACGTTAATGCTTTAAAGAAATTAGTAGCGTTAAAACTAATTTATGTATCGTTATTATCACGTTAACTCTGACTGCCCTAATAAAGCACTACTGTATATTGGATTTGGAAAAGGTGTGTTAACCCTTTCTGTGTGTGTGTTTGTGTCCAGGCCGCAGGGTGCTTCCATGATGTCCAAATCGGTGGCTGAGCAGCTCTCCAGCACCACCGTCAGCGAGGCCTCCACTGCCGTCACCTCCTCCACTGTGGACACCACCTCTGCCTCCAAGGTCAGTCTGCGTGCTCGTGTGTGTGTGGTTCACCGTCATTCTGCTGTGGTTGGATGTAAATCCAGTCAGCAAGTTGGGGAAAGATGCATCTAAACCCACAGGTGTGTGTCTGTGATGTACAGTATGTGTAAATGTGTGCATTTTGATAATTTACTGTTAAATCAGAGTCAACAGTGCATTGTAGCTTGGTTTGCTTTCACTGTATCCATTTAGCATACAAACCAGTATTCTTCTCACAAATCAATATATGATTTTGTTTCAATTTGATTTACAAACAAACATAAAACTGTGTTGCTCGCTCATTTTACTTTTACATTTGCAGTTTATTCTGGTGTGTTTTTTTTACAAATTCCAGTCCAATTGAGAGTGAAGTTATATCTGAAATATTTCAGAAAACTCTCTGCAGCTGCACCTTTCCATCATTGCCATATGATCATGGCTTTACCCAGTGATGAAAATGATCAAATGGACTCAGTTGAAACAAGTTCTAAGCTCTTTAAAGGCAGACGGTGTAGCCGTCAAGTATTGAATACAGTTTCAGGTTGTTAAAAAGTTTTGGTTGGTTTTGATCCTCTGCTTCTCCAGCATTCATCCCTGGCTATCACACAGACCTCTGTCAGTTAGCTGTCGATGTCTACCATAGTACCATAAAATTACAAGAGCAGAACACTCAACCTCCGAGCAGGAGTGCAAAGGTTAGAGCCATATCAGTGTCTAGAGAGTAATGTAAGATAGAACGCCACAGCAGAAGCTCTTGAGCTGAATATAAAGATCGCAGTAATAGGGCAAACATTCAGCATCTTGGTTTAAAAAGACAGAAGAGAGCAGAGGAAAGAGAGTAAAAGCTAAATGAACTTTGCTTCGACACTTAATCAGTTGGCAAAAGTTGCAAAAGCCCCGTTTCCACTGCAGGAACTTTTCCCCGGAACTAAGAATCTTATGAGGAACTCATCGCGTTTTGACTGCAGGGACCAGGGTCTGAATTAAGAGCTGGGGACATTTTATGGGGTCTTTTTTACCCCTCCAAAAGGCCCTGGTTGTGGGGTAGTACTTTCTGAAAGTACAGGAACTTTCAGGGTGGAGTTTGCAGAGATGACCATCGCCGATTGGTGAAACACACATTTCCGCCGCTGCTCCAACTGTACCGCTTCATTCGTAAAACAAGGAAGTACTGTAGTATCGATTTAGAACCATTTTAGGACGAGAGGAGAGCATTTTTCTTTGTTTGATAACATTAAAAGTAAAGTTAGGCTCTGCTGTCGGCTTCCTGTTCACTTTTAAAAAGACGGAGTCAAAGAGAGAGATCATGCGAGCGGTAGAAGAGAGAGAGATGTAACGCGGCGGTGCTGTGAATGAGAGAAAGGAAAATGGTGTTAATGTTCTAAAGCACAAATAGATAACCATCAAACACTCGAACAGATGATTTACTGTGGAGACAGACGCTCTTAGACAGACGCTCCTCTGCATTTCATTCATTATGTCCAACGTGCAGCAGTGAATGTCATCGCAGAGACAAAACCGTTATTTTTTCCAGTGTGTTTTTAGATGAAACAGGCAGACACACTGAACTGCAGGCTGCTGAGTGTGTTTACCGCTGTGACCAGCAGCAGCCCTTATCTCATCTCATACTGCTTTTTCACACGTCAGCGGACTAATTTGCCTGATCTTTGCAGGTCTTTAGGCCACGGTGGAAATGCAGACAACAGTGGGCTGAAGGAACCTGTTAGTTCCTTGAAAAGTAGTTCCAGGGACTAAAAGTTTTGGCGGAAACCCGGCTATAAATCCTGTTCTTTTCATTTTTTTAGAGGTCTATTTTTTATCTTCTTGTCTTCAATATGTCCACCCCTGGCTGTTATGAGAACCTCTGACACCCTCTGTCTGTGATAGATCAGCTTCCTCCTCCTGTTTTCCTCCATAAAGAAATATTTGTATTTCTAGGAGAACAAATATACCCAGTGTAGACACCCACACGGCTCGGCACCGGTCTTGTTTGCTAACATTAATTGTTTCGATGGGTGAAGTCAAATGGACTGATGTAGTAACTGTTGTCAAAATGTTGAAACACAGCGTCCTTTCTTTTATGAGCCAGAGGACAGCCTGAGGTCTTCAGACACCTCTGACAGTCTCTCTGTCCTAAAGCTGACAGGTGTGCTTTAGCCATCAGCCTCCCCAGACTGTGGGAAGTCACGCCTGAGGCTTTTAGGCTGGCAGACGCTATCACTTCTAAAAAAGTGACTCACACTGTGAAAGTTTTGCATTCATTTTAACATTTATTTTGCCTTTGTTTAACCACAATATGCTGAAATGATTATGTCCAACTATCTTTTCCTGCTCTTCCTTGTTGTTTCCCATGTTCGGAGATCTACTGTATATGAATAAAGTACTAGTAGTAGTAGCAGTAGTCATAGTAGTCGAATTGGCAGTACTAGAGCCATTTCTCTTATTTGTGGCCACTTGCTGACCTGGTTAGCAGCTGTTTTAGCTGACTCATGCCAGCTGTGGATGGTTGCTGATGATGAATGGGGATTCAGAGGTCTTCTGCGGTTGACCAATATCCATGACAGGCCCCCACAGGAATGAAACCCTGGGGCTTAATTGGAGAAGGAGGTGGAGATGGAGGGATGGTGATGGGAGTGGAGCGACTTGATTAAAGCAGGATTCAGAGCCTGGCAGGAAGATGTGAAGTAATTATAACTGACTCCTACCTGTCTGTCTTACAGGAAGGGGTACAGAAGGGCACTTTTACCTGAAAAGGCTGCATTGTTTTAGGCGTTTCATTTAGTGAACTTGGTATGTCTCTCGTTTTTTTCAGCTACTTAATAACTGACAACTTGTCGCTGCAGCTTTAAAGTAACTATTAGCCTAAACTCCGTCTTGATTAGTACTCAATTTTGTGAATTATTCACAACATATACCGCTTCTTCTTAAAATTCTTCATCTCTGTTCCTCTATTTTACCTTTTCTCTGGCCTTGTACTGTATCTGTATATATATAGATGTGGGATGTTTTTGGCTACGTTCACATCACAGGTCTTCTTGCTGGATTCTAAAAAGCCGTTCATGTCAGATTTGCTTTATATCACTGCTCACATCTACTCTTGAATAAAACCCACACACATACCAATATCAACTGAAAGGGATGCCGGAAAAACGTGTGAAGAGTAACAATAAAACAAGACACAATTAAATTTTGTGCGTGGTCGTCCTTCAAGCTGTCATTGGCTCAGACGATGTGCTGTTGCTGCCAAAATTATGGAAGTCGTTGAAGCGATTCAGCATAAGCAATGCTGACGAATCCCAACTGCAGATCCAATGGAGGTCACATTCTTTGCTATCTGTTTTTTTTTTTACAACATAAAGTTGTCTATGTAGGAACTGGAAAGCCTCTCTTGCTGTCTTGGTTCTTCATTTCCTCCCTTTTCCTTGGCTTACTCTGTCACTTTTCACTCTTTCAGTCTATATCTTACACTCCCTTTTCACCCACTCACTCACTCACTCGCATGCTCGCACATACACAGCTCCACAGTGGCGTGAAATCTCATCCTGCCCCATCAACAGGTGCCTCGGGACTGAGATTGAACATGTGTCATCGGGTGCGTTACAGAGATGACAGGGCATCTATCACGACGGCCCGGCCGACGCCTGTTTCCACGCCCCGTGTTTTCCCGGCATGCAGCCCTCCCAGGTGCTCTGGCTCATCACCTCCTGCCATCGAACAGCAGGGAAACAGCGCAGAAGCCTCATTCTGACGAGAAAAACTCTTAACAAAAGAATCTTGTCTCAGAGGAAAGATGAGTCATTCGTGTCCCCCCTTGCATAGCACGCCGCCGTCAAGAAACGAATCCACGGTTTGAATAAGTCACATCCATTCCGCATCTGACAAAACATCAGAGGGAGCGCCGAGACAGAAATCATCCCGTTTCTCCCTCGAGTTGTGTGTCACAATTCTCCTTTGAGCACTTGTGTTTTCCTGTCGCTGGGTGCATATTTAGTGATGTTGTGTTCGTAACCGGTCTGCACAACTTCTTTGGGATTTATCAAAGTCAGTGTCATTTAGGAGGTCCTGTCGTTTCTCAGTTTGCGGTTATGAATTTATGCAGCTTTATGTGCCTCGTCAGTTCCCCGCCTCATATTTGAGAATAGCTCTTGAGATCACAAGTATTCATTGATTTCAGGATCAAAACATTTTTATTGCACTTTTTCACAGTTATTCACATTTAAATCATCAGAGCAGAGCTTTCACTTTCATGTTGTGCTACAAATCTCTGTCTGCTCTCTGTAATACAAAAGAGAGCAGACTAATATATTATATATGTACTGAGTAATATACAGTATGTTGCTCTTCTACTGTGAGTTGCAGCCGCAACATTCACGAAAGTTTTTCACAGGCTGCTCAGCTGCATGACGAAAGCTCCCCATGAGTGAAGCCAAAACATCCCGATCGCCGGCTGGTGGCTGGCTGCTAGTTTAGGAAGCGCTTGATTTGATATACAGCAGAGATTTCTATGAGAGGAGCACGCATTTTAAATGTCAATATCGTTCGCGATCATGTTCATTTAACGGTGGGGGGCCAAAATCATGATCACGATTAATATTCATTTAATTGTGCAGCCTTATTAACTGGAAAAAAATGTAATTGGAAAAAGATTGACTGACACTCCCCCTTAACTACTGCCATTAAGTAACACTCCCAATGCAGTCAACACATTCTTTTAACCAGATGCCTTTAGGTGATTTTGCGGTTTTGATTTTAAGTTTTTTCCCACTAACACCAAGCTTTAGATTCACACAGTAAAACACTGTGAGAAGAGGAGAGCTGGTGGAGATCAACACGAGGAGACTCTGAGCCGCTCACATTTGAAAATCCATTGCTTAAGGCATATCACTTTCTGTTCCTGACCCCAATCTTTAAATTCTTTAATTACGTTTTTTTAAGCCACGCTAGTGGCATGGTCCTAGGACTGGAAATGTCTGTCTTTTGGTTAGTCTACCATTTCGGTCCAGTCTGAAATATTTCAACAACTATTGGATGAATTGCCGTAGAATTTGGTACAGACATTCATGGTGCCTGGAGGAGGATCCTAATGACTTTGGTGATTCTCTGACTTTTCATCTAGCATCACCAGCAGGTCAAACGTTTCACTTAGTGAAATATCTCAACATCTACTAGATGTAATTCATCAAGGTAATCCGTCCAGATCCGTTTACAGCAGTGTATTGCTTTGCTCCTGTGCTGGTACTCTTGTCTGTTTGTCTAAACTGGAGGCATGACGACCGTCATCTACTGTAGGTGATACACTGATTATGGATAAGTACCTCATAAAACCCCGCTACAAAACATCCGAGCTATCCGTTTAAGTTTGTCTCCATTCACATGTTTTTAATGCAAATTTTCTGTTTGCGCATTGGCTGATCGTTTCAGTGCTAAAAGTAACCCAGATTGGGAGCTGCCATGTTCAACGACACTCAGCTGCTGCTAACCGGTGATCAGATCGACTTGAACAGATTGGGATTAGGTGTCTAGTGTAAATATACCTCAACCAGGTTTCTGAACGGAGGGGAAAACACTACTCATGTTAAATTACCTCAGGCGCCCAGGTAATTCTTGTCTGGCTGGGGATTTGAACCGGCAGCCTGCAGGTCTTCGACTGGTCTCTCTTGGCTTTCAGGTTGTCTGATCGTGTTCCATTAATGTAACAAATAGCTGCTCTGCACCCTGAGTCACTCACCTACAAGACAGAGTGCTACTTTGCAGCAGGGACCACAGCCTTTTTCCACAGAATTACCCTCGGCCTAAAAATAGACCACCGCATCACACGCTCACACACACAAACACATACAGGCAGAGACAAACACATTACACATGCATGGACATACACATACTGTATATACAGATAAGGGGACTCAGATGTGACAGTATTGGCGCCGCTCCGCGTCTTTGCATCATGCTTGGACGACCAGCCTCCCACTAATTAGCAAGAACGTTTGCAGTTTTCCAGCTGTGGATGCCTCCCAGTGCTGCTGCCAGTCCATATGCACACTTACGCAGCCGTCACACCAACTCTTAAATGATAATAACAGTGTGACGAAGGTGGCAGGGTATTTGTGTGTGTTTGCAGTGCCATGGGGAGTAGTCTTTCTTCCGAGGTTTCAGAATAGAGGATGGTGTAATGAGATTTCATGAATATGGGCACGGTGTATAAGTATGTTTGGCTGGCTTATACAACAGGCACGCACACACAAACACAATAATAATGCAAGAACGTCATGGTTTGCTGAAAAAGAGATATACAACCAGCACCCGTGCATTTCCTTAATGTGTGCAATGAAAGATGAATTGACGTCAGTACCTCAGATGTTGTACTTTTATACAGTAGAATTATAACTTAATGGGTTGGAACAGTAAATACTACCAAAGAGTTAAATACTGCTAATAGACCTGAGCTGGACAAGTTAAGTCAAACTGCTCAGATGGTTCCTTACAATATAATTTCACCTATTTCTGTACTGACTGGCCCTTTCAAGGCTTTTATCACATTTTTTGACACTTTCAGTTCACAGAGCCGAGCTGAAGCCCCGTCCCCGCTGCTGCACAGAGCGCTATCGCTTGTTTATTCAAAGTTTATTAATATTGAACGTTGGTCCAAATTGCACCAATTTCAACACTGCACGGCCTTGGGTCCCCACCAATACACCAGCCAAGTGTGAAGTAGATCGGATGGATGGTTCTCGAGATATGTGAAGGACACACCCACAGACACACACACAGACAGACGGACAGGTTTCTTGCTTCATAGTTAGATTACTTGATTAATCCATAAAAATAGCCAGCAGATTAATCGCTAATCCGCCGACCGGTTGGGGACTTTCTGTGTGACGTTTGCATGTTTTTTTCTGTTTGCTCAGATGTTTTTGGTAGGGCTGTCCTTGACCAAAGAAATTCTTAGTTGATTCTCCACAAAGAATGACACAAAAGCATCACTTTACATCTTGTGTTTATCAGAGATGTGCTCATAAGTTTCTTTGAAATAAATCATTCAGCATGAAGAAAGCATAAAAATGACTAATGACTAATACCCTGTTTTTGTTGTGATGGAGTTTAGGATGCCTTCTGTAACACCTTGGCCGGGGATAGCCTTTTGGCTACTTCTGGCATTTTTATATACACTGTCCCTTCTTAAGTAAGCTAAACTAAACTAAGACCGAAACGACCGATTAGTTGACTAATCGACTAAGAGGGTGCAGCCCTAGTTTTCTATCACACCAATCAGCTACATGCATGAAAAGGGTTGTCACAATACTAAAACGAAAAGTTATGTTTTTTACCTCACTTGAAGACGTGTTTGCTTTCCTCTCAGTCATGGTCTTGTATCGAAGTCTGTTTCCCTTTTGAATGGTGTTTCCCTCCTGTTAGAATGGTGCCGTACCCTTCGCCGCTCCGACATCAACAGAAATCAAAGCGCCAGCGTCCTGTAATTACCACTAGTGGCAGCAGAGGCCACTGAGGCAACAACTCCATTATTACATAATCTCAATGCTCCGTTTTGTAGATGGGCCTTTAGTTAAAATCCTTTCTGTCCATAAGGCCTTCATTATTTCAGTTTATATTATACTTACATGGTGCACTCACTAAATGACGTTGTGCCTTATACATACACAAATCATACACAGTTCACAGAGAGTTTGAGAAACTGGAGCCCACCTTGTGTTTTTGCTCTGGGGCCACCAAATCAGTTTAATCCAGCCCTGCTCTCACCCACTGTGGGCTGGGATAGGCTCTGCACAGGATAAACAGGTATTTCTAATAGAAGTAGTGTTCTGACAATAGTTGAAATACTTGAATATATGAACATCTATATCATTGAAACACAAGTTTAAACTTACAAGGGCGCCAGATCTCTGCAAAGGATGCAGAGATTCAGTGTTTTAGGACATTTTAACATACACTGGCTTTCTTTGGGAACAAACTGTTTCCTCTTTTCTATCACAAACCCTTCACTTGACTTCTTTATGTAGGAAAAGTCGCATGTCGCCTTATCAGCAATGCTGAGCTTTCAGCGTACACACTTAGATGCAGTTATTGCCTCCCTCTCTTTGATGGCAGCCGTTCAGGTTCACTGGCCAGACTTTCCAGCAGGTGTCTGTCTGGCAGCCGAACCGGTGACCTACAGGTCACAAGCCCACTTTTCTAACCTCCTACCTGATAATCTATAGAGGCTTTGTCAGTGTCTGACTAATGTCATGGCAACCATGGCTGACATGGAGGTCCAGTGGAAAATTGGCTGTACTCAAATAATGGCTGTAATTATGTAACAACTGGAGCAGAAAAAAGGTACCAGAAAAAAAAAGCTAATCATGGTGTGTGTGTGTGAAGGTCCATTCAGTAATGTAGTAAGTCAGACTGAATGGTCTGATGAGGCACAGATGGCCTGTTTCCAAATCTACGTCACTGAGACACACAGAACTGTCTCACTTTTAGTCCCAGCCTTTTTTCTGCTACAGAGAATACATGTTTGTGTTAAATAGTTATTAATTAAACAGGCTGATATAGCTCTGCAAATGCTAATGTTGAGATGCCACACAACTCTCCTACTGAACAAATTAAATGTGTAAAAATATGCAAAACAAGTGTTTTGTCATCTCTCAGTAACCTATAGGTACATATGTATGTATATAT
>CAKAOH010021982.1:0-15362 GCA_916701665.1 Sebastiscus tertius | reverse complement strand
CATCAGAATGGGGAAGAAAGGGGATTTAAGTGACTTTGAATGTGGCATGGTTGTTGGTGCCAGACGGGCTGGTCTGAGTATTTCAAAAACTGCTGATCCACTGGGATTTTCACGCACAACCATCTCTAGGGTTTACAGAGAATGGTCCTAAAAAGAGAACATATCCAGTGAGCGGCAGTTGTGTGGACGTAAATGCCTTGTTGATGTCAGAGGTCAGAGGAGAATGGGCAGAGTGGTTGGAGATGATAGAAAGGCAACAGTAACTCAAATAACCACTCGTTACAACCAAGGTATGCAGAATACCATCTCTGAACACACAACACGTCGAACCTCGAAGCAGATGGGCTACAGCAGCAGAAGACACCCGGTACTAGCAAGGTGTACCTAATAAAGTGGCCGGTGAGTGTATACCATATAAAGTGCTACAGGAATGAGTCCTAAAACCCAGAAATGAGTTAGCATTTTAGCATTTCGGGTTTTTAAATGGATTTTTAGTTAGATGCCTGAAATAAGGTCTGTTGTTAACACAGTTTAAGAGATATTAACATTTTGTTTTATGATATAAAATACATCAATAAACATCCTACTTTTAAGCCTTTATATGTCTTAAAAAAGGAGGTTGCTATCAAGTGGCTTACTGAGACTACTAAACGTCATCCCGCCGTCTTTACAGCCTTCTTGTGTATACTTGTTTATAGCTTAACATTAGCTTTTTACTTCTGGAGATTGCATTCATGCTTCAAAAATCAAAAGTGGTGTTCATTTGTGAAGATTATCTTGCTGAACAAAACATGTAAGTATCATAAACGTGTGTTTACCACAGAGCTTATTTCCTGCAATAATCCGAATCCCAATGGAAAAATCCCATTGGCTTTTTGTCAAGGGAACCCAGGGCAATGCCAACTTCCTGGTTGGCCTACAAAAATAAGTCATCCCTGGAGCACTTAATAGTATATATACACTATATATGCTTTTAACAGTGAACAAACATTGGAATATTGTAAGTTGTGTAACGTATTTTGACATTTTCATTTCACCTTGTTGGTAGAGTGAAGAGATAAATAAAAAGCTTTCTCTGGCTGGCTGGCAAAGGTATAGATATAGAACTGTATAAAACTGTGACTTGCTAAACCTTGATTTAGTTGTTGCTTTAACAGTAAAACAGATTTAAACATTTGCCAGGTTCTGAGACAGCGTGAACACGACATCACCCACTCTTCCCACAGTACAGGAGGCACCGGCTGTGACTTCCATTATCACACCTGTTTGGTTCCTTTTAGTCTGGAACAAAGAATAAAAATGATTCATTGTTGTCCTTGAGTTCTTGTCCATTTCGGGGTCACAGTGACTTATTGGACACCGAGTGAGGTACACATGAAGTCACATGGACTGACAGGTAACTCATTCATTGGACAGTTTTGGTGACTTGTCGTGCTGCATCACCAGCACCACATGGACCTGCAGGGGGAAATCAAAACAAGGTTTATTTTGGTGACTGATAGAAGGTTTGTGCTGCACCTCACTGTGCTCTATGGCTTTATTCATCTTCTGGGGTGTCACAATAGAGCTCACAAAGAAAGTGTTGGTCATAGGAGTTGTTAAAGGAGACTTCAGCTGGAATTCACATGTCAGAAGTAAAGATGGATGGTTAGAAACGGGGGGCAGAAACGAGGTGTTAAACATATCTTAATTTCGGTTCATATGATATTTTACGAAAAGTTAATTCCTAATTTTTCCTACATTTTCTTGTAAATGTCCAGCAGCACGTGACGCACATTGATGCTCAATTTCCACGTCATTTTTTTCAAAATAAACTTGCGTCTTCAACAAAACTACTTACTTAGGTTTAGGAAAAGATTGTGGTTTGGGTTAGAATAACAGCAGTAGTGGCGTAACTTAAAGGACCAGTATGTAACAATTAGGGGATTTGTTGGCAGAAATGGAATCTAATATTAATAAGTATGTTTTTTTTTAGTGTATAATCACCTGATAATAAGAATCATGTTTTTGTTAACTTAGAATAAGCCATTTATATCTACATAGGGAGTCGGCACTGCCATGTTTCTACAGTAGCCCAGAACAGACAAATACAACACTGTTAACTTTTCCTACTTGGGCCAAAGTTGATAACGTTACTCGCTCCCGTCACCACTGCTCTCTCTCTTGCTTCACCACTCACTTTCCACAAACACAAACACATACTCTACACACTGGCTCTGCTCCAAATGTCTCGAGAGAGGGTCATTCGCGTTTTCCCGTTGGCCGCTGTAGCTCTCCAACACGCTTGGCACATGGTAGAGGTTTCAATTGGTTGCAATCTCAACCTCACCACTAGATACCGCCAGACCCTACACACTGTTCCTTGAAGTATGAAAGTTATGTGACAAAAACTGTGACAAATATATGAACGTTGACTTCTGGTTTCACACGGGGTACAAACACCGGTCTCCTGGGCGAAGGTCCTCTGTATTTCCGCCCAACCACCCACCCCGACCTCCACCCTACGCAGCGTTTGTCACTCTTTATACTTCCAGGTTCACAATTATTTCGTAGGTATAACTACAAACGATGTATGAGACAAGCCTGTAATATTATACATTTTATTCCACAATCAAAATGGAACTAAATGTTTCTTGATGCGGCTACATGTCATTTGTCAGTGCCCTCGAGACTGTCTTCACCAGTAAAACAACAGGTCCTTTGTTTAAATGCCTAAAACAACCTTTCTTGCTGTTGTGTGAGTTATGACTGTTGTCTCTCAGGAGCAACAGGGGACGTAACATAATGGTACGCCACAAAACATCTAAGACAAGGAGGTTGGGGTGGGCGGTTTGGGAGCACAAAGCTTTTGGCGTGTTGTTTGCATCCCATGTTAGTCATTTTTTAACCATGTCTAAAATTGTTCCTTAACAAAGTCATTTTTAGTTGAACCCAGCCAAACCAAAACAAAAGCAGTGTCAGAAAACGGTCATATGAATCATAACATTCGTAACAGTTTTGGCAGCCACTGACAAACAATATGTTGTGCTGATAAAAGGGGAACCAGATCAGAAAACACTCAAATGGGGCGCTGTGAGAAACACTCACAAAGGAGCAGATCCATCAGTGTGCAAAAGTGGATATAATTGCCATCTCAGATAGACATCTATGAAGTTGCCATCCTCCTGATTCCAAATATGCCACGTTTATCAGCTGATATTTTTATCATCAGAGATGTGGAGATGATGATGGAGTTCTTTGCTTGTTTACGCTGTTAGCATTAGTGAAGATGAATTTAACAGGGGGACGTATTATTGTCATAATTTAAAAGGAAAGAGAAAGGGCATGATCATATAATGGAAAAGTGGTGGGAGGCGCCGTCATTCTCTCCCAAGGCAAGTCTTGTAATTTATTTTTTAGATTCACAGGCACAGAGAAAAAAATGATCAAACAGAGCAGACGTGAAACCAGAAAAGCTGCAGTTGCTCAGAACCAGCGCTAAAACAGAAGTTTAAATGCTACAGCTTTGTGTAGACTGAATAATGAAGCGCTACTCAGTATTGTCTTTCTTTGATGTAATAGTGTATGGAGCCCAGCGCAGACAAAGTGTGAGAGCCAAGGCATTCAAATGTTATACCAGACAGTAATCTATACGCTCATTACAGGCACACAATTGGCCATAATTGCTTCTTATGTTTTGAAAATGACAATTTGTAATTTTCGAAAGGACTTCTGTTTTAGATGAAAATGCAACAACTAAGATGTTTGAAAATGTTTCTGTTTGTGTTTTCTGTATTTGAATGTGTGTAAATGGGCAAACTTTGCGACCCAGTTCACAATAGGCCTTATCTTTAAATTGTCCAGTGAATTTGTGCGTAAAAATAAATGAACATTCCTTACCATTTTTACTGTGATTTCCGCATCACCTTATATTATCTTGAATGGGTAAACCAGTCATTTCGAAAAAAATATAAGTTTGATAAGTCACAACTTAATTTTATACACGTTATTGAAAGCATATACACATGTTAAATACTTTATAAGTGAGACCAAATAAATACACTTAGGCTGAGTTGACAGGCCCTTGTTTTTTCCTCTCATCAGTGAAACAAGCAGAATGTACACTAGCCTTTCATATTAGATTCAATGTTATAAGTAGGCGACAATTATCAGAAAAATACGAACATTCAGGCTCCCTTATGTGGCTCAGTTGTACTGCAGATGTACACCTTAAATAAAAGTCTATGGAAGAAATTCTGCAAATTTATTTGGTGACCCTAATTGGTTAAAATCAGTGTGCAGCTCCGGGTCTGAAAAGTGAAGCCAATGTAGAAGTGCCTTAAACTCACATTCTTTCTAATAGCCAGCAGGGGGAGACTCCTCTGGTTGCATATATAGAAGTCTATGAGAAAATGACCCTACTTCTCACTTGATTTATTACCTCAGTAAACATTGTAAACATGAGGTTATGGTCTCAATCACTAGTTTCAAGTCTTCTTCAATACAGCATGATGTTCATTTAGTAAATTATGGTCCCATTTAGAGTCAGATAGACCATAAAGCAGGGGATACTTTAGGGCGTGGCTATCTTGTGATTGGCAGGTCGCTACCACGGCGTTGTCTGTCTTTGCGTTGCAGAACTTTAACCCTTTCACAGTGTGTTTTCAGTTCATGAAAGTTAATTATAACCTTTTTGGTTGCAAAAACACAAGATGGCGACGGCCAAAAGGCCGAACTCGAGGCCTCAAAACAGCAGTCCACAAACCAATCTGTGACGTCACGGTGGCTACGTCCACTTCTTATATACAGTCTATGGTTAAAATCTAAATTTTGAATCCTGATTTCTTTTTGTTTTTTTTGTTTTATGTTTTGCCATTATTTATTGTTGGGTGGGAATTGCACATTGAATCTACTTCACCAGCCAAATTATATAGCAGAATTCCCTTTGCATCAATTTGATCATGGGAAAATACATATGTAGAAATAAATGTAGGGATTCGGGTTACCGCGGGCAATGCAAGATGAGATTCAGACAATCTTAACGTTGTTAACTCCTCCTGTGAAATATTGATACGTGTGTCTGGGAACTGCTACTCCAACACTCCCCATGCTGGAAAGTTAAGATCATTTGATCACCCACCTCAGAGACATCCGCAGCAGTGATTTACTCCCTCCATTTTATTTTATATTTTATCCGGCCGATCATCTATCTTGGCCCAGCACTTGGAGCCCGGATTTGCCCTCTGTATTCTATCTTCCAGATTACAACAGGTTCAGCAGCCTGTCCACCGCCCACCACTCAGCTGAAGCCTTTTGTGGGGCCTGTGGGACGTGGCTTGGTGCCGATGATCCTGAGATGTTGCTGGAAGTTTAATCCCCACACTGTGAGAAATGAGGTTCTCCTGCTCTCCCTCTTGCTCTTGCAACTTTGATCAAGCCCTAATGTGATTAGGCAGTGACCCTGACATGACTGGCCCAGGAACTTGTAAAAGAAGCCTGGGAAGGGGGGGATAGGAGTGGGAAAGAGTCTGATCTGACCAGTAAACCAGGAGAGAAGAAAGGAATTATTCTGAAGGTGTCTTTCCTCTGTTGCTGCTCTGCCTTGTGGGTAATAAAGGTTTCATGTATTCGTTTTACCCCGGCAAAAATTGCGATCTATAATGACCTGACATTTCTTTTTTAAAACTAGCCAAGAGGCTCATGATTTGAATGTTAACCAGGGCTCTACTTGATGTAAAGTGCAGCCTACTGGGAGGAAGCTTCTTTTGAATTCTACAGCATCTAGCCTCCTCTCAGCTGAGTCTTCATGCTAAATTAATGTAAATCTTCCACTGCCTGTATAACAGAGCGAAATGTTTGTGTACACATCCCGTCATATCTGCGCAAATAACATATTTCAGTTGTCCACACGAGACTGTGGCTGGACTGTAACCCCTCACAGACATCTCTTGTTCAGCATCCTGCTCTGAGCCTGTTTACTGTGTCGTGCACTGGACTGCTCCCATATGTGCTGCACATTATTCTTGCCGTCAACTCAGTGATGATGTGTGGGGGGGAAACGCGGCGCCTTAACTTCAGAGGCCAAATGTGTCAAGTCTCGATATATTAACTTCACTCTAATGGACTTTATCAGCCATAGTGCAGAAAGTCACGGAGATTAGAGCGAGAGGGAGTGGATGCTTGATTATTTTTGCATTCGGTTTGGTTCCCCGCAGCATGCCAGCAGTTGCATGAGGACACTTAAAATGCCCTTTGGAATCCGTTGAATATGGCATTAAACCTTATATTCAGGTACCTGCATTTCCTCTACTGATACAGAGGCTGGCCACAACCCTGTAATCCTTACTTGTAATGAGTTCACAGTCATTTAGGACTATGTTTTCTCTGTTTTTTGCCCCAACATGTCCTGTTTCAACAATGTATGATGCTCCGTGTATGAAATTGTATGCCTTGGAAATTAGAGAATTATATCTGACATGTACACCATGTCTTTGATAAGTATTCCAGTCAGATACTAGCATGAAGATCCACCTACGTATTGTGTATTCCTCGCTTGCTTTGGCAACCCAAAGGGGACAATGTCAAAGAAGAGACAGAATGTGAAAGATGTCCTGTACAATTGGCAGTGAGATGGAAAAAGATGCCGCACCACAAGGGATCATTTGCCATTAGTCTAGAATGAGGGAGCTGGTGTAGAATGGAAATAGGCTGATTTACAGACATGATGGTGCTTTGGATCAAGAAAAATGTGTCGAATCACTCACATTGTTGACTGCTTTGAACGTTTACTTTTGACCAAATATGAGGGAAATGAGCTGGTGCATATATTATGTTGCAGCCATTTAAAGCTGGATGCCCCTAATGAGATGAGATAAGATAGACTTTCTCTGTCACAAAGCAACAGAAATTCTGGGAGGATTTTTATCACAGATTGGGATAAATAACACTCACAATCTGTTGATTGTCGTGAATTTCAATTTCCACAAATAGAGCCTGATTTAAAAAAAAAACAGGAATTATCATGTACCGAAAGAACACAAGTATCCTTTGTATATGCAGGAGGACCTCATGATTATCTTATTTTAGATCCTTTGTTTCTCACTAAAAGGATGTAAACAGATGTGTCCTATAATGAAAATATTTAACTAAATGTAAGGTAAAGTGATTCCAATATATATTTTAGTACCATTTTAAGCATATTTTGATGAATATCAGGATAATATTGTGATCTGCAATTATTTTGGCCGGGATGATCATGACATGTAATTTTAATATTGTCTGGTGCCATGCACAGAGCTTATTTTAATTTGTTCAGGATGATGATCGCAGCGGAAATAAAATATGTTTTGTAGATGTTTTCCCGAGCCGGTGTGACTTTGTAGCCTCAACCTTATTGCAGTAGCCGGAAGAATTAGTGGATGGGGTGAAAAGGGTCCTGCTTGATCAGAGTGGCTTTCCTGATCGCTGATCGGGTGTACAGTTCAAATAGGGGAGTTTGGGGTGAGCCAATTATTTTGCTGGCCTGATTAGTTATGTGGGAGAGCTTTGTTTTGTGTTTGGTAGTGAGGGCATTGTACCAGGATGAATGAGTGACCTGTAAGTGACATTAAAAGTCCTGAGCTTCCTCATCAGGTGGAAGCTAGGGATGTCACCAGAACTGATACTTCAGTAATAAGTCGATGCAAAAATTCTGAAAACGTGACAGTACTCGTTTTTCTAAAGCACCGCAGCTACTGTAAGTACCACTGGTTTGCTGCCTGATGGTATTCATTGGTACCAGTCAGGTGGGCCACTAGAGCCAAGTCATCCATGTACTTTAAAAACATCGTTCCTTCACTGCTGCAGGAGATGTTATTGGTGTAAACACAGAAAAGAATACCGGATAAAACACAACCTTTAGGGAGCCCTGTGTCATAAATCAACATAATTTACCAACACATAACCATTATAACATTTGATTAAGTCTGAGTTACTGCACAGTGTGACTCACTCTAACCTCACAGTTTGAGTCAGTTCAATTTAAATATTACATTGCATATCTGCAGCAGGTCTCTTGTACAACCTGCATCTTCCCCCATCCATTGAATTATAGTAGCCTATTATGGTAAGACCATTAGGTCCATAACAGAGCACCAGAACTCTTGAAGCACTGCAGCCCAAAGAAGCTGCCTGCCTGCATCTGGAGTCCGTCTGCATTCAACAGCGTCATTCAAGGCTGTGTAGGGCTAGACAGGAACATAAACTAACACAGATGCTTGCATGGTGGCCTTGATAGATCGGGTAGTAAATATACCATTTGAGCAAGGTTCATTACTTTGCCTCGCCTATCTTACAATTGTTTTTTCGGGTCGGTAAATGTAAGGACCACGGATTGAGTCAATTATAATGAATATCACCAGGTCAATCTAAGTATCTGTAGCGCTAAGAGCTCGTTGTGCTGTGGTGTTTTTGAAATGCACTTCCCAGAGTTCCCTTGTCAACTGTTTAGGCCAGCACTATGTGCAGGGGGTGTTTCTGTAGCATTTTCTATATTGCTTTCTGGTAGCAAGATAGAAACAGCTGCACCACCATCCTGCAAACAGCAGATTGAAGAGGTAATGGCACATTTCAAACCTTCTTGAGTTACTAAAGCACACCACCAGAGGTTCAACTGCCAAGCATTAAGATATGATGACCATAATCAGCCTTTCTGTTGAAGAGGATCTTTGCATAGTATTCTGACCATATGGACATTTGTTATCATATTGAGGAACGTGGTTAAGCAATGCATTGGTAGCCTGTTGTAGAGCAGCCATGTTAAAATGACCTGTGATCATAACAGAAAGGTTAACATTTTGGCTGCACACACTGCTGTTTTGCACGGGTGGACAGGATCCATCCCAGACCTTTGAGTCTTATTTTTGGTTTTTGGTTTTTGTGTGTGGAAAAGAGCAAAAGTGGGCAGCTATTTAAAGAAAAAGTAGCTGATTATTTTATTAATATCATTTATCTCCTTGTGTTAATTGAGCTGAGTGCTGGCCTGGTGCTTACTTTAAGAGCCACTGATTTCACATGCAAGAGACCAAACCCACACTTTGCATTATAGCAGGGGTTTTCAAAGTGAGACACCGTTGGACCCCGGTCAGAAAATATCGAGACAACCACGCAATCCAACACACAAAAGGATGCCAACTTTGCTATCAGCAGTTCCTGTTTACAATGTATCCATGCATGTACAGACAACCATCACTAGATTACTGATCCACATCCGACCTCCTCCCTACACGGCGTTCGACACCCTTTATATTTCCTCATTCACGATTACCTGAATTCCACACAAATTGATTTTGTGGGATATTCACGAATTACAGTGCATTACTTACCGTTGGTAAACAGTGTATAAGAACAATCTGATTACTTTGATATTAAAGAAAACTTTAAAATGTGATGATTCTCAGGCAGGTTCAGAAGCCTTTTTTCTATGATCTCAAATCAAATTTATGAAGGTTTATTCAAGATGGACATTGCGACAATGATGTCCTCTGGAAGTCTAAAAATATGTGTATCATGTATGTGTATTCAGATTTGACTGAGCTATGACTCCAAGAAGGTGTACCATTTGTTGCCACTAATTGCAGCAATAATGGTTTAAAAGTAGTTAGTTGCCTCCATGAGCTGTCACAACCACTGCTGCAGCTGCATCTGCTGACCATGTTGAAAAGCTGGCCAAATCAGTGGAGCAAACTACAATAACTAACTTCCCGTTGTTTTCAGAGCACCAGCATGCACTTGTCCTTTTCACCTCACGCAGTATTGTTGTCTCATGTCTCTCCCTCCACATCCCCCCTGCATTATTAAGGCTTAGTTAGTGAGTAAATAAATACCGTGGCTTTATTGTTTGGCAAATGAACATGTCAGACTTGATTTGTAAGATTTGGATCCAGTGGGAAACTCCGGGTCTGAGAAGCGAAGCCAATGCAGAACAGCCTTAAACTTGCATTCTTTCTAACAGCCAGCAGGTGGCGACTCCTCTCGTTGCAAAAAGAAGTCTGATTGTATGGAAGTCTATGAGAAAATGAGCCTACTTCTCACTTGATTTATTACCTCAGTAAACACTGTGAACATGAGTTTATGGTCTCAATCACTAGTTTCAAGTCTTCTTCAACACAGCATGATGTTCATTTAGTAATTTATGGTCTCGTTTAGAGTCAAACAGACCATAAATCAGGGGATGCTTCAGGGCGTGGCTACCTTGTGATTGAAAGGTCGTAACCATGGCGTTGTACGGTCTGGAAATTGTCCATGTTCGTGTGTCTTTAACCCTTTCACAGTGTGTTTTCAGTTCATGAAAGTTAAAATGCCGAACTCGAGGCTTCATAACGGCAGTCCACAAACAAATGGTTGACGTCACAGTGACTACGTCTACTTCTTATGCAGTCTATGCTCGGATCGCATGGGATGTTAAACTTGGTTCATATGGTGTCAGTCATCTCTTTACCCTGTACACACTTCTATCTCTACACTTTGACTGCGCTTACTGCAACGTTTTTGCTTTTCATGTTGGAGCTCTGGCCTCAAAAATAAAACACAAAGCAGCTTTCCACTCCACCCAGAATAGAAAAAAAACATACAAGTAGTTTACTTCCCACACAGAGTGGGCCAGACATCCCACCTTCTCCTGCGTTGGCCTTTTGTTCCTCCTTTTCTCCAACATTACACACACACACACCTCTACCTGCTGTCCTTTCAGCTGCATTGTGGACTAGTATATCAACAGAGACCTCGAAGTAGATCTAAGGCAGTGTCCCCCCCTAAGGAAAGTCAATCAAAGCCTCCCAGCGGTGAGCCATTTCTCCAGGCCTAGCTGATCATTTTCCCTCTAATATCCCGAGTCCCGGCAGCTCAGAGGCTGATCAATGTTGTTGAAAACAGAAAACTGCCCGTTCTGTCTGGAAGTGGTGGGGGAAGTGAAAAACACACTGAATTGATGACTTTGTAAATAGAAGCTGGGGTAGACTTTGTGACACCCGCGGTTTCTCCCCCACCCCCCTCAAAATACGCTCCCTGTCGTCCTCATCACAAAACGAATTAGCAATTCAGAGCGTGGCCCTGGGGTTGCCGAATGTTTATGTGGATGCCCAGTGTGATGAAGGCTCACATTTGTTTCCTGTCACTGACCTGTCACTCACTCTGCCATTCGAGCCGAAGGCAACGCCGGTTTTAACCTCAAAGAGTAGCAAAGACGTAAGCTGTGGCCAAAGAAAGAGGGACAGCGAGAGAGAAAAAAGAAGAGAGGGGAAATGTTTAGCAACCACACACACCCTTCTCCTTCATCCACACACACACACACACACACACCAAACAAAGCAGACGTTATACCATCAAAGCTTTCAGGGAGAAATGCCCTTCACAAAAGTGGTGAGCTGGCACCCTCGGTCTCACAGTAGATTACACGGTGAGAGACAGGCTCCCTGTTTTTTAGACATTATTATATGGGATCAATATTCCTAATTAGCACTTCTAAAGCAGCCTAAAGTATTTGTCAGATTTTCAGATTATATTTTCCAATGCATGGATCAATTAACTGTTTGAAGTGTTAAATTACTTGTGCTACAGTTATTCTCCCTGCCTGATAAAAGAAGGCTCCTCTGCCTTCTTTTCAGAGGCAACTTACAGTAACTTTACATCGAGTTAGAGCTGAAAGATGCGGCCGTAGCCAGCGAAGCACACACCTTTGTGTAATGTAGATTAGCAGCAGAGCGCATTAAATTTACATGGCATTTAATGCTGTACATCACGCTGATCCAAAATACCAACAGCAGGTGCTAAATGAGATTCAGTGCGATGAATGAAGGGAACTGATGAAGGCGGAAATAACGCCTTGTGTTATACAGGGGGTTGTTTTATATTCAGGACTCACAGATTTACTGTATGCCTTCAGTCTTACAGTATCTGTGAATGTGTGTGCCTATTAGTCAGCTGGTTGAACTCAAAAGAGGGGTGTTAGTTCTTACGGCAGTTTTTCATTTGTGTGTTGTGACAATGAATGGGTCCTTTTTATCTAGTATTTTTTGTAGACAAAGTTATTTTTTGATTCAGTTATTCTCACAAAAACACATTGTGTGTATCCTTGAGGCCTAATTAACACCTTTTCTTCTTCATAAACCAATTGCAAGCTGATTATTTTTTGGAATTTGAAACTTTCATCACCTTTGCATCCATGTTTGCTCGCTAGCAGTCTTCTTCTTCCGTGCCTAAACTGGCGCAGTGCTACATTTCTTGGCGTGTTACCACCACCAGCCGTCTATTAGCGGAATAGCGAGAAACCATCTGCAGGACTGCATCGGCGTCCTCATGTGGGTGCACGAGATAGAAACAAAACAGCGCTCCATAGTGCTACCGGTCAGGGGATCTTTAGACCTTCAGAACATTTTTTTGGCCACATCGGTGCATTAGAACTTTATAAACACATTTAAATATTTTAATTGATTGACAGCCATACTTTTTATTCATCTCTACCAACTCTTTAGGGAATCTGAATCTAATGCTGCTGATACCGCCACGATGTTCACCAGCTTGTAACTGTTTGTTATTTAGTGCTGTGCAGGTAGAGGTTTTTTTCATGGTCAATCAACAAACTGTTGTCTAAAATGTCAAACCTATATCCGGCCCTTACATATAGTGTGTAATAATGCCTGTCAAAGATTGACTTCTATAATGCATACCAACTACTGTCCTCCTTTTAACATGCATTGAATGGCATTCAGTACATGTGGGCTGTAATACAACAGAACAGCTTTCTGCATAAAACGGACTAATCAGCGTGTTATTTCCTGCCACATTTTTATCCACCGGTTCCATATAGGATGACAGCTCATTGTGGCTGCACAGTCTTATTAAATTCAATAGCGGCCATGTCAGCAAGGTTTTCTATATATGTGGTGTTTGTCCATTGCTGACCCTAATTATTTAAATGTAGCATTAATCCTCTGAATCCGGGGGATTGTGAAGCTGAATTAGGGTCAGCCAGAGGTTAATGATGGTCAGAATTATCTAGGTGGTTCTCAACACAGTCTTTTTAAAAACCTGCATATAATGTGGTTGCGGCGTGATTATAGCTTGTCGACTCAGTTTGCCCACCTTGTGGATATCCTGTTTTGTTCATGTTTGTGGATGTGAAAGCAGTTTTTAACCTTTACTCTGTGGAAATATCGGTTGTATATTCTGGCTCTCTGCCAAATGTTTCTTTCATTTGTTGGTATTTGTTAAATGTTTCCAACTATACGTGTGACCCATCACACAGAGCTG
Organism: Sebastiscus tertius; assembly: GCA_916701665.1. NCBI lineage: Eukaryota > Metazoa > Chordata > Actinopteri > Perciformes > Sebastidae > Sebastiscus > Sebastiscus tertius. The sequence continues at coordinate 2,096 of CAKAOH010021982.1, read as the reverse complement.
TTTAATAGTACAGATCCCAGTGGGATAAGTGTCAAGGTTTGACTGCTTTTGATTTCTGTCAAAAGAGTGTGTGTCTGATCTTTCAGCATGCTTTAGCCTAATCAATAAGAACTTGGGTGGCCACTTACATGTTCTGCATGAAAGCATTCACTCTGGTACAGTTCAGCACAAACAAAGCACCAAGGAAATTGAGTGAAATGAATAGTGAATAAGCAATCGAGCTACTGTAGGTGAAAAAATGTTTAGAATACTAATTCAATACTTGTTGAAAGCTTTTGATGTGATTTTGATGTAAGTTTTTTTTTCTTCTGGCTACTCTACAAGCTTTGCAAATCAACAACTCAAAGTGTTACTGGAAGGTAAAGGAAGATGTGAAATGCCCTTTACGTAATATTATTCTAAAAACCTTACAGGCATGTTTCCAAAGTCTATTGTCAGGTAAAGTTGCTAGTTCGCTCTTCTACCTCAGCATTTAACTCTCTGTAGTGGGGAGGAATATTATAAATTCAAATATATATTCAAATAGTAAAAAAAATAATTTTAAAATTAATATTTTGATGCAAAAAAAAAGCAGCACTATCGCAGCTGTCCGCCTCTCACCGTATGACGAGAGTCGCACGTCACTTTCATTAATTGAAAATGAAAAGTAACGTTAGGTCTATGGCTGACCCGAATGCTTTGAAGCTTCGACCGTTGCCATGGTAATCAACCTCCAAATCACTATTCAAGAAAGTTAATCAGGATTGAATATTTTAATCGATTGACTTCCCTAGGTTTTAGAACAAATATTTCACCGTAATCTTTGGCCCATTTTGACAGCATACTGCAAGAAACAATAATGATGATGACAATGGACAAGTAAACATAACCAGATTGTCTGAGCTTGAAGATGCTAATTAGTGTAGACCAGATCCAGACTGCAGTGCATACATTGTCAAACAGAAAAGAGAGATTTCCCGACTTGAATTTAACTGATTTAGCATATTTATACTGCTATGACAACCTAAAGGGTGGAAAGTCCATCTTGACTTCTTTTCTCCACTTTTGAGACAAAACATATTGCCATGAATTTACAAGCAGTTTTGTCATCAAGGTTTGGTTTGTCCTTTAAACTGTGAAATCCAAAGTCGTGCCAGAAAGTGGATGCTATCAGGTGCTGCTTGAGGTTGAATTTCCATTTTCATATCATTATCCTTCAACTTTGTTTTCACCGTACATCCTGCCTGCACAAAGAAAATATATGTTATGTAATTCCTGTACTCTTACTCGTGTTAGACCTGTTTGTAAACGCAACAAAAACAATAATTATATGGCTCATATATGCAGAATAATGCAAACAGATTATAGACTTATTATGGAAATATTTCCATTGTGATTTTATAAATGAATTGGAACACGTCCAATTTGTTAGCTCATTGCACACTCAACACGCTCAGAACGGGTGAAGGAGCCTGAAGCCTCACCTGTTTGTGCTCCTAATAAGGAGATCAGGCAGCCTGACAAGGAGGGCTTTAACATAATTAATATGGTGTCATGGCTTAGCTGGCATACATGTAGTATTAGATGCCCTACAGCTCTCATCAGGTCCAACATGACGGCACTGCTAGCCCGTGACTTGGCATAAGCAGTATCTAAGGAGGAGTGCATGGGGCCCAGGGGTGCACTTGATTTGGTCATCAACATAATGAGGTAATTTTAAACAGATTGCCGCTGAGACAGATAATAAGCACATCATCAATGTGCCGGCCTGACCTTTACTAACAAAGCATAAAACTGTCGTGCTCTGGTGTTCATGTTCTCAGGGCACTCGCCTTCGTATCGAGATTTTACTCTTTGGAATTTATGTAAATGAATTTGAATATATTGATTAATACATCCTTTCCAGAGATCCCACGTTACTATTTTACTATTACTTGGCAATAACAATTGCATTAAAATTTATCTTTGATCCACATGAAAACAAAACAGTGCTACAACCCGAAATAAAAACCACTTTGAAATAATGCACAATGTACGTTATGAATAATTTCTCATGTTTTTGAAGTAAAACAGGTTTCAATTATGTTTGGCTGAGAAACAGACAAATGCTTATTTAA
>CAKAOH010021981.1:31961-65946 GCA_916701665.1 Sebastiscus tertius | reverse complement strand
AATAAGAATAATATATATATAATAAGAATATATATATATAATAAGAAAGAAAATATATATAACTAAATAAATATATATATATATATATATATATAATAAGAAATATTTGGGGACTAAAACAAAAAATGATACCATTAACTTTACACAAAAAATGCAATAGAAACATTGGTGCAGAAAGCCTGTCATGTGTAGATGTGTTATTACCGTTATAAATCATATCCAGCTCTTTGCATGTTGCTGTGATATTGCTGCGGTTGGTACTGTAGGTAGGTCTGCTTGTTGACCTGTCATCCAGAGAGTGAAAGAAAGCGGAAACTAGTCAGTTCACTCAGCGGGGTTCAAACTGAAGCAGCGACGTCTCTCTCTCTGCACTCTTTGTACAAAATGTGGAGTAACTTGTTTTGTATTTTTTCCCTGCTTGCTCTCCTTGACATGAGAGAAGAGTGTGACTGTGGTAGGTGAACTGTGCATTATTAGCTGCTCTTGCTAGATAGTGTTTATAGGTAGTCTGTAGCTTTTTCTGCTCCACTGAAAAGCTAGTGTTTAAATAGGTAGTGTCCTTGGTTGGTCTCCTTTTTAAATGACCTAGCCCAGCTGTGTCCTGTGTTAAAGTGGTCATCCAGGTGGTAAGCGTGCCTCAGTAATCCAAGATGTTAGCTGATACGTGTGGTGGTGTGAATTACTTATTCGGTAATTCTGAAACCTGATTCATTTTACCCCTTTTTAGCTTACAAAATATGTCTTTGCACGGTCAGTTATTTGTGTTTTCATTAAATGATATTGTTGTGAGCTTTGCTGCTTCCATTTTTGTCACTGGCAGCAGAACAAAATGAGAAACAAATAGAGGAAGTCACTGTTTACAGGCTCTTACATTGTTTCCACCCGGGTGCTGGAGGGGTTACTAACTACAAATGACACAGTTTTAATGTCATCTACTCTTTCTGCGAGAGTTTAATTTGTGTCGGTTTCTTTGGAAGTTATTTCGCATGTTTATGTTTGATGCTTTTACTCTTATCATGGCTCTTGTTGTAGAGTGCTTCCTCCCCATTAACACAGGAAGGGGTTGCTTAGCATGTGAAACCTCAGTGATGCAACAATTTGTCATCAATTTTGTTACTGACGTTCAGTGTTTTGTGGAGGATTATTGTGCTCCTGCTGCTTCATATTCTTTGTGCTTTATTGTTTAACGTAGCCAATGTTGGATCACTTTGACATAAGAGTCTTTTTTTGTTGTTGATCAGTTTCAAAAAGTCTAATTTCATCTACTGTGATTCAATGTTGTGGCTTATTAATTTAAATTGGCACAGAGAATGCGATCGAAAAATCTTTTTCACAGGGCAAACATGCGCCTTTTGTAGTCCATCTTCGGAACATTGTAGTTTCACCACGGCAGACCCACGTCACTAACATCCGCCGTCGTCGCATCATAATTACGCAGCCTCGTGTAGGTGCGTTCTGATTCTCTTAACACCACGGTTGTCTTGTCCTAAGTCCTTCTGAACTCTCCTTCACATCTTTCCTTGACCTCATGAGGTTTCCAACCAAGGTCAAGGAAGAGTGGTTAGGAAAAGACATTCAGGCGTAATTTTTTTACTTTTCGACCGCAGCCCTTGTCTTCTTTTCTCCACTGTAATGTACTGTACTGAGTTATGGCGCTTCATGTTAGTTAACTTTGTAGTGTTTACTGGGTGGCAAAGCAAAACTACGATGGGGAAGAGCAGTGTCATTATGGTTTATTGTTGCAGCCTGACACTGCGGAAGCTTTAAATGAATTATAGCAGGGAAATTCACAGTCACAGAAAGCCTAGAAAATGAATGAAACTAAACAAAATGGATTAATAGTCATCTGACTCATTTAATTTTCTATAGAAATACAAAACACCAAATAGCAATGTAGTTGTTTTAAAAAGTCTAGTGATGATTACAGCAAGACAAAAACAAGACACAGGGTCTATTTTACAAAAATGTAATTTGCACATACACCCTCCAGTATTATCATTTTATAGTAATACATTCTTATGATGCTTAGCTAAAGTACAGTCTGCTAAATTCTATATACAAAGAACATAAAACATATCAATGTGTAAACATGAAATATAAACAAATCATGCTGGAAAAAAGCCTTCGCTGTGGAAGGAGCAGCAGAGCGGCTGTGCTCCCACTGCCAGGGGAGGAATGGGAAGTAGTTATGCAATGCTGGATATTATATATTATTAGACACAGGGGTTAAGGTTGAGGGACATGAGCTTGGACCCAGATAGTTCATGTTTTTGTTTATGTAAGAAATGTACCTTGTATAACAAGGTTTGTGAGGAGAAATTTTCGCTAACGGCATTATTACACATGCAATTGTTGTGGCTAAGACTGCACAATTAATGAAATATTAATCGCGATCATGATTTTGGCTTCCCACAATTAAATGATTGCCTGCAATGTTGATGTTTAAAATGAGTGCTCTGCTTATATAAAACTCTGCCACATATCAAATCAAGTGCTTCCTAAATTAACAGCCAGCGATCCAGATGTTTTGGTTTCATATTTGGGATAGATATTATCTATGCAACCAATGTGTTTATGATTAAATTGAGAGCATAAAATTGTTTATTTAGCCTCTTAATGTTGCTAATTTTGCTCTCAAAGTGCAACATATTTTATGCATTTACTTTAAAATGTAGCCTACAAAATTTAGGGTGAATATTCCTGTATTTTAATTGCAGTATATATTGCAGAAAAAAAAATATTGCATTGTCAGTTTTTTTCCAACATCATGCAGCCCTAATTTGTACATTAGCAGGAATGTAGCACAACATGGGAGTGAAAGCAGCGCTCTGCTTATTTAAATGTGAAAGTGCAATACAAATATTTTGTTGTTAAAATCTATGAATAATCATGATAAATAATCGTGATCTCAATATTGATAAAAAATAATCGTGATTCTCATTATGGCCATAATCGTGCAGCCCTAGTTGTGGCAGTACAACCCGGGTTCCCTCTGTGTCACTGTGATCCAGATGTGCGGTGCTGATGTTTGGTGCATTGTACCGTGTCTGTGAGTGACGCCACTGTCCCATCGCTGCGTGATGCTTAGCTGATCAGAGCCACAGTAGTCTACTTGTCTACCAAAGAAAGCCCTCTCCGTCCTCTAGTTTTTCTCTCTCGTCCTGTCTGTCTGAACATGAGAGCTAGGCTGCCACTGGCACATGGTCTCTCACACACACACACACTGAAAGGACGCTCAGCCAGAGTGGATGTAAATGAAGCAGAGAGTCATTCTTGAGCTATTTATGGATAGTTCTCCGGGCTCAATGGAACTGGCCAGCGTGAGTAATACATAAACAGAGCGCATTTATATGTTGTTAGGAAGCCATAATATTCAGAGTATATGTACAATGTGCAAGGATAGAGAGCAGAGCTTGCTTTGGTTACTGTGATTTGCAAAAATGTGAATTGTCTTCGATGAATGTGATGAAAATGTAACAGTGATCCCTTTTTCAAATATTTGTATTGACTAGGCTGCGTCGATAACATCATGATTGTGTCCACAGCTGCAGACTGCCAGACTCCATAGATGCTGGAGGAGACTATTCCATAGACAGCATGACAGGTACAGTAAGACTTTCTTTTGTTTTCTCTTCTCTTTTTTTATTGCTCAGGTTGTGTCTCCCTTGTGTATTAATTAATACTGCTGTTGAATCGTTGCTGTGACCTCCCACAGTTGAGTCCCCAAAGCTTTGATGAGGGATTAGCTGTATGATGTTAATTAGCTAATCCTGTTTCTAATTCATTGTCAAGCTCTTATAGTGTGCCAACAATATACTCAGGGCTAGACCAACATACAAGCCAGTAAACAAATGATTTCTACATATAGGTCAGCATCTGTGGCTTTCTGCGTGGACAAATACATCCAGGCATAACACTGACAGTTGCAGCGTTATGATAGTTCTTGTATGTGTGTGTAAACTAGGGCTATAAATAATGATTATTTTCATTACAGAGTAATCTACCGATTATAATTGATGATTTTTTTAGTCTATGAAATGTCAAAAAATAGTGAAAAAATGTTCATCAGTTTTCCAGAGCCCAAGCTGATGTCTCCAATTGCTTGTTTTGTCCAAAAAGATACCAGGTTAACAATTACAAAAAAAGGAAAAAGCAGTAAATCCTCACATGGGAGAAGCTGGAACCAGGGAATTATTGGAGTTTTTGAATAAAAAATGAGTTTTTATTTTAGCGTTGATTTTATATGTAGACGGCTTAATAAATGAGCAATTGGTTTTGTAGAAAGACATACAGCAAGGTATTGAGAGTAAGTACTATTATGGTCCGCCATGTTGCACCATCATGTTCTACAGTAGCCCAGAATGGACAAACCAAACACTAACGTTAACCTTTCCTGCTTGGGCCGGAGTAGATAACGTTACCCGTTTCTCTTTCTTTCTTCGCCGCTCACTTCCCACGTACACACACACACTATCACACAATCATTATACTCTTACACCAATTGGCTCTAGAGAGGACCATTTGCGTTTTCGTGTTGGCCACCGTAGCTCTCCTACACGCTTAGCACACGGGAGAAGTTGCAATCTGCAACCTCACTGCTGGATACCGCCAGATCCTACACACTGTTCCTTTAAAGTACACCAATGAAGCCAGTGAGGAAATGATAATAATAATAAATAAAAAAAAAGATCAGGTTGGCAGAGTCTTGACAAATAGGGCCTGCTGCAAATCACCAGAATTATACATTAATCGTAGAAATCAGATCAAACTATAAGGTTTCATTTCCATCCATGGCGGCAGACATCCTTTTGTCTCCTGATGCTGTCTCGCGACCCATCTCTCACTGTTGCTTGCTCGTAGTTACTCCTCTGTAGTTTTGCCAGGAAACAAGGGAGTAATGAATGAAGGGTAATGAATACCATCTGCAGAGATCTAGATTCATGTTTACATCGAAGACACACCAAAGGCAGCAAGGACAAATCTCTCTGATTTATAAATAAAATGTACATAAACAAGCAACTGATACAGTCAAACTATAAATCTGGAGTTAGTGTTGTGAAATGTGTTGTTGACTAGTGTAACATGATCAGTTGTGGGCTGCTTTGAACTGGTCTGAACAGGGCAGCGCTCCAGAAGCTGTCTCACCTCTGATGTCTCTGCAGTGAAGAACATTTCTACTTTCTCTTTCTCTTTATCTCTCTAAAAAAAACACATTCCTGTGTGCTGGGAGTGAGAGTTATTCTCGTAAGCAGAGAAGATTCTCTATGCTATAGAGACCGTCGTGCAGTTGTGACTCAAATGAGTAAACGTGTATCACTTTGTTGTTTTGCAGCTCCGTCCTTCCCTGACAAGATGTCCCCAATCAAAGCTCTCACCATGAAGGACTATGAGAATGTGAGTGATATTAATTGGGATGATGTTTCTTAAACTGGAGTTGCTTATATGTAGTGGCACAATGTGTCTTGGATTGCCCAAAGCCAATTTTATGTAACACTAACTTATGATAATGACTCATATTCTAATTTATTAATGCTATTAATTGTTAACAGACGCTGAGCGTGTCAGTATGAGGTTATAACTTTACCCCACCACAACAAACAGGCTTTTGTGATTTATTAAACCTGATCCTCAGTCTGACTCAAACTAAGCCTCACTGACCATTTATGGAGATGAAGTGATGAGTGTAGGAGTAGGATTGAGGTGAAAACTATATTTCAGCATTTGAGTGGAATGCATGCTCAGATGTTTTTGGCTTGTGCTGCCTGGCTCGCTTCATGATTAGAGGTTTTATGGAGGGGTCCAGACTCCTACCTCCTCCCTTTGACAGTCTACCCAACCCCCCATTACCAGATGTATGCTGTTCTGAGCCTGCAGCACAATGATGCACAGTCCACTTCACACACACACACACACACATACACGTACGCACTCGCACACACGCACACACACACACACAAACACTCAAACACTCAAACACACATACAAGTATGAAGGCCTCCCTTCATTTTAACATTAACCATACACATGGTACTTTTCTGCTATGTAAACATAAGGAGTGGGAATCACCAGAGGCCCCACAATACGATATTAAGTCATGATACAATCTTATTGCAATTTTAAACGTTTTGCGATATGCTAAGTATTGTGATAAGATATATTATCTTTTTCAACTGCAAATTATGCAGTTTGTCAACATAGACAGAGACTAAAACATTTTGATAAAACCTTTTCAATGAAATGTTATTTGTTGTTCAGTTATTTTCCTGTTTATTAAAGCGTTTCTGTCAATCATCCGCAGCAAATCACAGCTCTGAAGAAAGAGAACTTTAACCTGAAGCTGCGCATCTACTTCATGGAGGAGCGCATGCAGCAGAAATGTGACGACTCCACTGAGGACATTTTCAAAACGGTGCGTATTTACTTTCGTGTACACAAATGTGTATTTAACTCCCTGCCGTTGTCATGCATTTATGTGGCCTTTAAATGTGTCTTACTGTTGCATTATGTTGACTCAGTGTTTCCTACCGGGACTAACTGAGATCACAACTTCAGCCACAAAACATCTGGAATTGGTTCAACCAAAATCCCACATTTATGATCTTAGAACAGCTGTCTTGCCTTGTGTTTGTGATCTTATTTTTTTTTTCATTTTAAGAGGTGAGGTGTCACGTAAGAATGTTGTCTTTATGTACACGCCCCAAGATAAACCTTGAGATTTATTCATTTGGCAATATTAACAATTGTCAGGGAGAACAATTTCTAAGAATCTCTTGAATATGTTTCCGCTGTATGTGCCAGTGTTTTTATGATGACTCCAGATGTGCAGTGTGGTTAGTGCCATAATGGACTTAATGTTGTCTGTCAATAGAACATTGAGCTGAAGGTGGAGTTGGAGTCTATGAAGAGAGACCTGGCAGAGAAACAGGAGCTACTCGTGTCTGCATCGTGAGTATCGTTCCCTACACAGTCCTACTGTGCTGAAGTTCAGTGTCAGCTAAATTCACATCTTTGGTGTCATTTGAAGAATTCAGACACAAACAAGATCTCAGTTGGCAGGAAGATGTCATGGAAGCCCAGTGGCGAAAATGTATATGAGCGTTAACTAATGTCCCCTGTGAATGTTTTTCAGGAAAGCGTTGGAGAGTCTTGCTGGTCGAGAATCATGAGAACCCCAGCGTGTTAGAAGCAAGCTCAGAGAGATATGGGCGCACTCCGAGATGCATTCAACAAGAGGATAGCTGACCTAGAACAGGTGAGTCAAAACTAGGGCTGAATCATTTTGAAAACATGTCTAATTGCGATTATTTTTGACTGATATTGCAATTGCGATAAGATTTGCTATATTAGAGGGGATGATAATTTTTACATCATTATTCTCATTGTCTTTGAAAAACATATTGATTTGTGATTTTTGAAGAGATCTGTACCAAACAAAGATGTTTGTCTGTCGAAGTCTGTAGAATACAAAGTATAGGCCAGGACATCTCTGCAGCACGACAATATTTAGTTTAAAATGGTATTTTGACACACATTTCACCTTTTTAACAAATATTGTGCCTCCTGCGATTTGAAAATTGCATTAGGCCATATTAAGACTTCGATAACCTTTTAATTAATTGTGCAGCCTTAGTCAAAACTATTTACTTCACTATACTCTCAGAGAACAGTGATTTTCTGTTTCATCCTCATGGTAGTTGGGTGTAGTTGTCTCACTTGGTCTTTTTGCCTCGTGTCAGTGTCTGCGAACGGCAGAGGAGGAGGTTGACAAGATGGCAGCCATCGCTGAGCAGGAGAAGCTTAAGAATATTAACATGGAGAAGCAGCTCCAGGTCCTGGATACACCGAGCACCTTCACCCCTGTCCCTGACCCCGGCCCAGTCCAAGACCTGCAGCAGGCCCTGCAGGAGAAAGACAAGTAGGAACACATTAGATTAGCACGCACATTTATATGTTTTTTTAGGGCTGTCAAAGTTTTATACTGTAAGTATTAACGCAATAATAACATGTTAACGCAAAATTGTTTTAACACTATTAATTTCTTTAACGCATTAACGCAATTTCCGATTTTTAGGTTGTAGCGGCTCAGTTTTAAAGCTAGAGTGAAGATACTGATGTTGTCGCGAAAGAGGTTAAATAACGTTCCAAACTTGCGCTAAATTTTGGCGAGGAAAAACTGGCATGGCCATTTTCAAAGGGGTCTATTGACCTCTGACCTCAAGATATGTGAATGAAAATGGGTTCTATGGGTACCCAACGAGTCTCCCCTTTACAGACATGCCCACTTTATGATAATCACATGCAGTTTGGGTCAAGTCAGTACACTGACACACTGACACACTGACAGCTGTTGTTGCCTGTTGGGCTTGAGTTTGCCATGTTATGATTTGGGCATATTTTTTATGTTAAATGCAGTACCTGTGAGGGTTTCTGGTTGTCATTTTTGTCAATTTGTCATTGTTTTGTGTTGTTAATTGATTTCCAGTAATACATATATAAATACATGTGCATAAAGAAAGCATGTTTTTTCCACTCCCATGTTGATAAGAGTATTAAAAACATGCCAAATCTCCCCTAGAGCCACATTTTGAACAGATAAAAAATGTGCTATTAAATTGCGATTAATCATGATTAAGTATTTTAATTGATTGACAGCCCTAGTTTTTTTCTGTATTGGGGTCTAAATGTTTCAATGATTTTTTTTTTTTTGCTCACACTAGTATCATTGAGCAGCTGAAGGTCACTTTAAAGAACCAGGAAGCTGTGATCCATCAGAAGAAAAGTGCAGACCAAGAGACAGATGCACTGTCAGCTGACTCTGTTAAACAACTATCTGATTTCATCGCCAAGAAAGATCAGGAACTTGAGGTATGACGTTCATATAATGCTGAAGATATGTACTTTCACTCTGTAATGATACCAAAACCAATTATTAATGTAACCGTTACAAAATGTTTGAAGTCATTTGTTGCCATGTTTTGAAAGCACATAGAGTATATTCAGAGAAATTAGATTTATTGCCACTATTGTTTTTTTTTATTATATTATTTTATTTTATTAGCACAAGGAACAATACACAAAACAAGACAGGGAATTAGTATGCAAAGATAAAGTGGTGGTGCAACACATCAGACACAAACAGTAAACCATAGAGGTACCATTATACTGAAAATCAAGAGGAAAGAAATAAAATAAAATAGAATAAAACAAACCACAAAAAAGAAGAGAAGCAATCAGGTCAACAGACGAGGAGCACAAAAGAGCAAGTTACTAGACATTTAAAAAGCAAGGAAAGTTTCAGCACTACTTGCAACATTAAAAGGCGTTTGCGTGACCTTTGACCTTGTCTATTTCCCAGGCACTGAGGGACGAGCTACACAGAGAGAAGGACAAAACAACACCGAACCATCAGGTTGGTGTCGTGGGGATTTCCTCATTAATTGGTCTACCCTTTTGGGTTCTTTCCACCTATCTGTGTTTTTGAGAACTTGTGTTGTTGTGTTTTTTTCGTGCCCACATTATTTAAAATATAGATTAAACATGACAATTAACTTTAGTCTTTGTTATTATTTGATAACCATTAGTAAATAAAACAATTTGCATAGGGGAAAAATAAAACAAATGTAAGAATTGACTTCGGGCAAGTAGATTCCTGACCGAACCCTGGTCAGTTGGACAGTGTCCATGGTTCCTCATCAGGCCTTGGCGTCTGGACTCGGGTCACGGTGTTAAGACTGGATTACCATGTTGTCTGGAGACAGTTCGTCTCAGAGTTATTTATGTCTGTCCTTCGTTAATTAAGGAGGAAAAGAAGTTAACATGTCAGAGTTTGTCAGATCTGGTTAAACAAATGAACGTGCTGCATGTATTGCAAAGGATTTTGAAAGATCGGGGACAATGTGTCTACCAGGGATGCTTTTGTGGCGTGATTGGACTTCGAGTGGCCTCCCAGGATAGAGGTGTAATGGAATGTGATTGCCAGAACACACCTCTTAATCTTAAAGCGGATTTTTAGATGTACTGTCAGGCAGGATGGACTCTATACGAGTGATTGGCCGCTTCCATCTTCTTCAGCAGTTCCCTGGAGAAGCACCTGTATGGGGCCAATCTTCACACCTGATCTGGAATCTGGGAGGAGGTTTTCTAGAGAGAGATGGTCTGGCACTGGCCATGAGACAGATCATTGCAGCAGTGCTAGAGGATTTGATCTGATTGAATATGTGGGGGAGAGTGGAATAGAGGCGGGAGCAGGGATTATCAAAGGCTTAGGGCTTATACTGCTCTGCACTCAGTCATTCTCCTCTGTGCTTCTCTTGCTGATGCAGTGGGAGAAAATGATAGATGGCTATTTCACTGTTGGCAGGCTGATGACTATTAGGTCACTAGACAGTTTGTGCGTCAGTGAGATGCTTTTTGGACTCATTCTAAGTGGGTGAATCTGGAATCTTAAGATCTAAGGCGCCATGAGGGACCCGTGTCGTATATGTGGCGTTCGTCTGGTGGGAAGCCAGTGTCGCTGGATCTTCAGCTCATCAGCACAGAGGAAGCTACAAATCATCTTGTCCCATGTGCTGGGCTGGGAGGTGACTCGCGATGGTCGTGGAGAGTTCCTCTGTGGGAAGTGTGTGTTCCAGTTGGAGAAGGTGGTGCAGTGTGATGTTAACATCGGCAAGCTGGAGGAGGAACACAGCGGTCAGATCCAGAAGCTGCAGGCGGAGAAAGACCACCTCATCCAGTGCATCATCCACGTCTACAACAAAAACAACCAGAGCCTGTACAAGAGCTACGTGGCGAGCACCAGCAGCAAGATTCCACTCAGGTCCTCCGGGCTGGGCAGTCCTGATGATGAGGCTGTGCGTCGGCTGGCCTCTGATGGACAGCTGTTCAGGGAGAGTGGAAGTGGTCACGTTGAGAGTCGCATGAGAAGGTGTGTGAGTCTGGATCGAATTGCTAGTAAAGGGGCGTTTCCAGGGCGCTCAAGCCTCAGGGGCAGCAGGCTGGGATCAGTGGCAGGGCTCGATGGCTTTATGAAGAGCTTTGGTCTCCGAGGCACACGTCACCGTTCGCAGAGCATGTACCTTGACCTGGTCCAGCGTAAGGGCATACTTCCTAGACCTGGAATCAAAGATCGCTCCACATCTCTGCAGTCCCTCGACTTTTCCTCAGACACCCCTCCAGACCCTCCACCCAAACGAAAACTCAGAGAGCCCAGGGTGTTAGTCGCCAGACATGGTGCCACTGATGAGCCAGGAGGAACGGTTCAGGCCAAAGCGCTGCTCCACACTACCTCAAGTCAGCCTTCTGTGATCTCCGACCTGATCCAGCTCCTGCGCTGCATCTCCAAGCAGCAAGTCTCTGCCCCTGCAGGGAGTCACATCCCCATCCTGAAGAGGTTAAATACTGTCTCTCTCAACCCCGGAGCCAAGCGCAAACACAGAGAGGCAGATTTGAAGTCTCTGCATGATCTTACAGAGGAATTTGATGATGAATACACTCCTGTCAGAGTGGAGGTAGTTCTTCTCAGTAATCCCAGCTGGGCAAAACACTATAGCTTAGCATTGCTGGTATTTATCCATTTTCCCTTTCCTGTTTTATGTGGATTTACAGAGTGAGGTTCGGCGAGTGGAGTCCTGCAATAAGCAGCTGAGTGAAGAGCTCACCCAGGCAAAGAGCACCAATGACAACCTGACCATAACACTGGAGGATGCCCAGAATCAAATCAAGGTACACAGAGACATCATTTTACTCTATTACATTGTTTTTAATTAGATTGAGAGGTTTCTTTGTGTAAGATCACTTCTTTGTGCAAACAGATCCTGTTAGGGAACTTGGAGGAGAAGGAGAATGAACTCAACTCTGAGAAGAAAAATGCTCTAAAGCGAGACAAAACAATCCAGGGGCTCACTCAGGTCTTCAAAGAAAAGGAAAAAGAGGTAAGGTCCATACTATTATTAACACATTTTATTCACTACGGGGGTCATAGCAGTTGTTTTTAACGGTGACAAGACTTCACCTGTCTTTGCTCTCACTATTCTGTATTATGCAATGCTCTAGCACCAACCTGTCTGTCCTATTCTTGTTTGCACAGATTTTAGAGCTGTGTCATGAGATTGAGGACAGGGACGATGCTTTGGCCAAGGCCAGAGAGGCAGCACATAAAGCACAACTGCAGAAATACCAGGCAAGTCCTGCACTTTTTATAGCGAGCCAGAACAGTAACTCATAGGATGTTAAAGAAGCAGAAAAGTGAAGTACTTTTAATCTCCATCTCATTGACACGTTGCAGCCTGTTTAAAGACAAACATTTCTTGCATATATCCCCCAGGGAGTAGAGGAGCATCAAAATCTATTAATGGCAAAGCAAACCGAGCTGGCCCAGCTCCAGGGGGAACACCATGCCAAGGTGCTTGAAGCCCAGAAGCTCCAGCGCGGCTTGGACAGGAAGGAGCAAGAGCTGGCTGACTTGCAGCAGGCGAAGGACCAGCTGGAGGTGGAACTGGAGGACCTGCAACAGCAGAAGAAGAAGGGAGACAAGGCCTTCAATGTAAGACACCGGTTGTCTAGTAAATATTTTTTGAATAAAACTGTATTATTGTTTCCAGAACCAAGCCATCGGGCAATTTAAATCCTCTTTTCTGTCACCATTCAAAATATGGGATTTTGTGTGACAATATTATCACTTGCCACTTCAGGATCTGAACAATCAGCACAAAAAGCTGAGTGGTGAGATCGGCGACAGGGAGAGCGCTCTGGAGCAGCAGTACCAGGAGCTGCTGGATCAAACCAAAAGAAAAGTGCAGGCCCATGAGGTCACCATCCAGCGGCTCACATCCACTCTGGCCGACAAAGAGCAGCAGCTACAGGTGACGCAACAACATTGATAATATACCGTGGGCGGCTGTGGCTCAGAGGGTAGAGCAGGTCGTTCACCAATCGGAAGATCGGAATCGGTTCGATCCCCGGCTGCTCCTGGTCACATGTCGATGTGTCCTTGAGCAAGATACTTAACCCCAAATTGCTTCCGAAGGCATAGCCATTGGTGTGTGAATGATTATTTACATTAGATCCTCTGCTATCAGTGTGTGAATGTGTGTGTGAATGGGTGAATGCTGACATGTAGTGGTCAGAAGACTAGAAAAGCGTTATATAAATGCAAGTCCATTTACCATTAATTTACAGACAGATTCCACCAAAATAACCCTCATTTATAAATGGTAAATTGATAGTTAATTAAAATGTATAAATGATGGTTATTATAAAGTGTTTTTTTTCTGTGTTCATCAGGAGTACATAAACATGGTCAGAGACTTTGAGCAAAGCAAAAGTCCAGGAGGAAACGATAATGTGCTTTCCAAGCTGCGGCAAAGGCTGAAGGAAAAGGAGAAGGCTCTGGAGGTGAGCGTTTCCTTCTGTGTAATCTTCTCACCACAAAAGACTATAATTTGATTCTGACATCGTTCTGTTTGCTCTCCCACAGCAAGCGCTGGATGAGAAGTTTGCTGCCATTGAGGAGAAAGACAATGAGATCCACCAGCTGCAGCTGTCTCTAAGGGAGAAAGAGAGAGACCTGGAAAGACTCAATAACTTGCTCTCTCACAACGAGGAAACCATCAACGTAAGAAGCAATGTTTTTGTCTTCAAAGGTCTTTTTAATTGATTATCAATAATGAATTAAACAGTAACTTTGAACAGTAAGTTTGAAAAGTTGAAATATAAAGGAAATAGAAAATAGAAATAGCATATGAAAAGAAAAAATAAATAAAAAGAAAAAAGTAAATAAATAAAATACTACTACTGCTATACTATAATAATAATAATAATAATAATAATTAAAATATATATTAATTAAATAAATAAATAAATAAAATTTAAAAAATGATCAGAAACTGAGGCCAGATATTTGCCTTTTCCAGTAATCAGTAATGAAATTGTTTTTGGGAGGTCATACTTCAATCCGATGCATCTTTCTGCTCTTTCCTCTCCTTCCAGAGTTTTGACTGTCTGATCAAGGAGAAGGATGTGGAGCTGCAGCATCTTGCAAACACACTAAAGAACCTGCAGAGAGCCAAGCAAGATGTAGAAGATAACCTGAACAGATCACTGAGGGAGAAGGACTCCATCATCAGCCAGCTACAGCTCTCCCTGGAGGGCAAGACAAAGGATATGGAGGTTAGTTGAGTTGTGTTTTTTCACCATTCTGACCCAGGAAGTTTACATAAACAAACACTTTATCCTTCGATGCTTCTGAGGTAGTTTCATTTTTCTAACTTTGTCAACCTTTGTTTGTAGGAAATGGCCGAATCAATGCTGAGCCAGTCGCAGACTCATACACGTGACCTTGCTGAACAGATGGGCCAGAGGTTAAAGGTCACAGAGGCTATGTTGGCTGAGGCTGTGAAGGCCAGGGAAAGGCTGGTTGCTGATAATGAGAGTGCTGTGGAAGGACTGTTGGCTACAATCAGCAGCAAGGACCAGCTCATCAAGGTCAACATTTAACTATGAAAACATTTTCAATGGTTTCAGGGATTACCGCAGGGAAACTTAGGCGTTGTAGCAACAAATAGTGTTAAAATATAACAAAGAAAACAGAATAGTATTGAGAATAGACTAGTAAGTAGTAATTTTGAATAAAGGAAATGAGGGAATTAATTGTGAACATATGGATTAAAATAGATTTTAAAAATGAATTACAACATTTCATGCAGGGTATGCATCATTTATTATTTATTATTATTTATTAGTCTACTGAGAATTTGTTTGGTCGAGGACAGCCCTAGTGATTTGTGCAGCAAATTAAAAGGAATTACAAATTCTTTACACTTTTAGAAAAGTGAATTTACACAATATACAGACATACAATGAGCCACTTGTATGCACAGGATGTGGGCAAACATCACTAACTCTCATTACTTTCATCTCTCCAGGAGTCTGCAGAGCACCACAACCGCATGCTGTCTGAGCGCACCCAGGAGATTCAGGAGCTGAGAAAGCAGCTGTCTGACAGACAGCAGCAGCTTGCCACTGCTGAGAAGCAAAGCTCCACAACAGCCCAGGAGGGTTATTTAGAGACTGCAGAGCTCCGAGCCCTGCTCGCTGAAAAAGACAGCGTCATCAACGTAAGTTCCTCTGGGATACAACACAGTCACTCAGCTGTAAAATGTGCTTGACTTACAAGCCTAACAAGGACAGGAAATCAAATCTCCTGGGGATGATTATACTCATATCCTCCTTTTTGACTTCGAATGACATGGTGGCTTATTTTGACAAAGTTTAAGGTATCAGTTGTACATGCTGTACTGGGTGTGCTAACTTGTCATCTTTGTAAATGTGTAGAAGCTTCTGCAGCGTGGTCAGGAGAGGGACCAGTTTCTGGCAGAGATGAGGCAGAAGGAGGAGCCGCATCACGTGTTGGAGCTCAGACAAACTATCCAAATCATGCAGGAGGAGTTGGACGAGAAGGAAGGTGAGGCCTTTAGAGCTTTAAAGGGATAGTTCAGGTGTTTTGAAGTGAGATTGTATCAGGTACTTATCCATAGTAGGTGTATTACTTACAGTAAATGACGGTCGGCGCACATTGTCTGTCCTACATTTGATTTTATTTTGTCTGCTCTAAAGCTGAGCTGTCCAGGAGGAACAGTGAGGATAATGTGGAGACCATTCTGTTCTCTAAGAAGACCGTTGTCGTCCTGAAGAAGGAGCTAGCACAGAAAACCGAGGCACTGAATAAAGCACTGAAGAGGGAGAATGAACTAATGGTCAGTCGGTTATAAGCATTTCACTTTGTCCATAATCGGCACACTTGCTAACTGTTTGCGCAGTGCTTTACTTTATTTTCTCCATGTCCAGATTTCTTTGGCAGAGCTACAGTCATTGCTATCCGAGCTGGAGGGTCGCAGTGAAGGTCAGGCTGCTAATATTGAGTCCCTGAGTGCCACTCTGAAGACCAAGGATGAGATTATCGATGTAAGAGTTCCCCCATTCACACAGTCAAACTCTTGTCACTCGATGAAATACACAGCAGCTTTGGATAAGGAGCTTTTCTTCTGATTGCATTTAAACTCAGCAGCCTCTCGTCTAGCGGTTCTCATGTTCGGTTTTCCTGTCTGTGAGCAGGTTCTCCACCAGCGCCTTGGTCAGAGAAGGGACAGTCGGGCCGATCACACCCAGGATCAGGTCATTGGCTCCAGCATGGAGAGATCAATCCCGGGGCTCCCTCAGAGAGAGAGAACCGTGATTGGTGGAGATAGCCAGCAAGAAGTAAACTAAATGTATTTCTACTAGTAAAAAACATATTTTACACATAATGCTCTGACATTAAGACCACTGCCCTTTCATTTCCTGTCTCCCTCAAGGCTCTGCCCAACCTTATAGCCTTGCAACAGGAGCATGATGCTCTGAACAAAGCACTGAGAGCCGAACAGCAGCTCTACTCCAGCCTGGTCAGGACTGTAAAGGAGCAGGACAGGTAGGGATAATGGTCACTGTTACAATACAATCATTGCAATTAGTGAAAATGAATAGATTATTCTGAGTGGCTTAATTAATGAATTCATTCCACGAATAAACCTTACTCTGTGTGTTTTGCAGCGCCCAGCGTCTCCACGCTCTGCAGCTGGAGCTGACAGCAGTGCAGCTGCTCAGGCAGCAGCTAGAGGAGAGCATCAAAACTAACGAGGAGCTAAGGGACGACTTGGAGAGAGAGATGCACAGAGCCAAACTCAGAGAAGGTGCAGTGCAAACACACTGGGTGGTAAATGACGAGGGGAACTGAATGAAAGAAAAGAAACAAAAAAAAAAACTTGAAAGGAAAGAGCATGTTTAGCATTTAAGTAGGGTTGTCAAAGTCAATGTGATAATAACGCGTTAACGCAAATTCGTTTTAACGCCACTAATTTCTTTCACACATTAACGCAACTTGTGATTTTTAGGATGTAGCGGGCTCAGTTTTAAAGATAGAGCGGAGATACTGGCATCATATGAAACTGTCATACTAGGTTGCTCCAAACTTCTCCAAACGTCCCTTGACCTCTGACTTTAAGATATGTGAATGAAAATGGGTTCCCATGTTGATAAAAGTATTAAATACTTGACAAATCTCCCCTTTAAGCTACATTTTGAACAGATAAAAATGTGCAATTAATTTGAGATTAATTGATCGCGATTAAATATTTGAATCGATTGACAGCCCTTCGTTTAAGTTGTTAGAAGTGTTAGGAAACTATAGCTCAGGGAGACATAAATCCATAGGTCCTAGGGGAAACATACAAACACACCTGTCTTCTCTGTCCACTGTGTTTACTCTAATAATATCTCCTGCTGACAAGCTCACATCTCCTCTTCTTTATCTGTCACTTTATTCGGCATGCACACCTGGTCCCTCCACTCATCATCTTTGTGCTTTATGTTCACTGTTCTTCATCATCACCTCCTCATCTGCATGTCTGTCTATAGTAGAGCTGCTACCTGTTTTCTCTGTCACTCTTAAATGTAATGGCTCCACACTGTTTCTCACTTTGTTTGTCCTTTATTTAAAAAAAAAAAAAAAAAAGTGAATAAAGGCTGCTGTTGGCCGGTTTTCCTCTCTTTCACTTTTAACATGCTGTCTGCTTGTTTTCACTTTCCCATTAAAACCTTGGTTGTCTGTTGATTGCATCACCTCTCTAACACCCCTTATCCATCCAACCATCTGTCACATGCCTTAGTTTCATTGCATAAGCATGTCATTATATAACAATGTTAAGAAAGGTAATAAAGGTTGTTACACTGCTATAGAATCACAGGGTGTCCTACTGCAGAGTAGCTCCCCTGACATAGATCCTAATAATAAAAAAGATATCTTATGACATCACATAGTTAATGTAATTTAGTCACAGCAGGGCGCAGCCTTGAGACTGATAAAAAGTGTCACTGTACGCTAGTCGACTAAGCCAAATTACTTCAGCATCTGTCCACACACGCGTGTGTGTGTGTGTGTGTCCAGTGCATGCTCATCCCCCGCCCCTGTCTGCAGAGAGCCAGGTGTATAAATAGGTCATCTGTAAGTAACAGGCCCATGGCTCACATTCACACTGAATACAAGATAGATGTAGCTTCAGTAATTACCACTGAGTGCATTTCTTGTTTTGATTATATAGTCTTTATAATATACAGTACATACATGCTACATGTAGACAAACACACACAACAAACATGATGGTTACATTTATATATCTATATATTTTTTTAATATGTATTTTTCTGTGGCTGCAGACTTCTCTTTACACACTGCAGCTTTTTGTTAAATTCCACCACTAGCTTACCTTATTCAACTTACTCTGTATAGGAGTTGAACAAGCATACCAAGATACATCAAATGCATTATAAGAAAAAAAAATTCAACCAAGAATATTAGCTGGTTTAGTTTACATTAATAAAACATAGATATAAAGTGCAATTTTGGGGATTTGTACCAGTTTTTACTTTCTGAAAATAAATGCTTTATGTGAATTTTTGTTGTTGGAAATTGCATTAAATTTAGTATTACTATTTCAATTATCAAAGGTTAGATTTGCACCGATACATACCATAATAAACTTGAAATATAAACTATGAATTTTAAATTTCAATTTAGTCTTTTATTTTTCTCCAGAGCTGCATGTCATCCTGTATAAAAATCTGTATCTCTTGTCTATTCATACATGACGTCAGTGTTTTTTTATAGGTGTGAGAATACAGTTTCTTAATGACATCTTTCACATAAGGTCACACAAAGTCTTAACTACTAATGATGCAGCATGTGAATCATTGTGAACATTCTGACAGTAGAGCACGTACCTACGCAGAAATGTACTTTCTGTGTCACAGACACATGGCTGTGTGTAATCCTCTGTGTATGTTTTCAGGTTTGGACCTGATCGATCCTAAAGAACTGGAGAGCATGAGACATCAGCTTGAAGACGCTCAGCGCTGGAATGCCTCTCTGCAGGCTCGCTTAGGAGCCATACAGAACCGTGGAGGAGGGGTTGGTGGGGCTAGTGGGGCCAACGAGGCTGGTAAGAGTAGAAAGAAAAATCCACTTTTATTTCACAGTTTTGGCAGATGGGTGTCTTTTTGTTACATGTGACTCTGCTGTTTTTCAGGTGACACTTTGAGCTTCATTGGAGATCAGACTTCCTACATGAGTATCTGTGTGGTGGAGGGGCAGGATGACAGCTTGTCTCTACTCTCTGACCAGGAGCTCAGACAGAAGGTGAATTCCTTTTCAAACTAAATAAACTGTTTGGGCAAAAGCATTGTCTCTGTAATGCAGTGGTCCCCAACCTATTTTCCTTGCTAAAAAGCTATATCATTATAATTAGGGCTGTCAAAGTTAGCACAATAATAACGCGTTAATGTAAATTAATTTTAACGCCATTAATTTCTTTGCAACTTGCAATTTTTAGGTTGTAGTGGGCTCAGTTTTTTTTTGAAGATACTGGTATCATATGAAACTATGAAACATTGGAAATCAAACGGTTAAAATGAGTCCGTCTGGGCCTTAGGTGCTGGAGCTGCAGGACTGTGTCAGCAGACTGCAGACTTTAAACAACGAGCTGCAGAACCGGCTGTCATTCTTGGAGAAGTCGGACCATGACGCTTACGACAACGAAGACAAAGACGTGGCCAGCAGTAGCCCCTTGAAACAGGTTAGAGGCCACAAAAGACAGCTGCAAATGGAGGAAGTTGTACTTGAAGCTGCAGCGCCAAAGTTTATTTCCTAAATCGTACAATAACAGGCCCCTTTCTGTCATTTATCAGCAAATGTTTGTCCACAAATACTAGATGAATCACGTCTGAGTCATTGTCTAACACCCACCTGTATTAGCTCCTTTCTAACTTTTGAACCTACATCTTAACCTTTGCTCTGTCTAGCCTGTTACTAATGTCTCTGTGTTTCTTGTCTGTAGTAGAAGATCCTGTTCTTCTCCTTCACCTTTCCTAATCAGTCCCTGTTTTTTTTTTTTTTTATCTCTGTGTCCCATGAAATGCTCTCTCTTCACCATGCCACATTAGACACGTCATACCATTCTGCTGTTGCTGTGCAGTGTTTTATGGATTCTGTTCCCTCATTAAGTTTTCTTTTACCGAGCCATGTGTGTCATATACTCGCCTCCCATTCCATTGCTCTAGCAGCTTGAGAAGACGCAGGAGGTGCATCCTGTGGCTCACAGTAACAGGACGCATCACTCTGGTCAGGATAAAGAGAGTCAGACAGACGTCACACTAGGACAGGTATGAATAGATGATCGTTTATTAAATGAAGAGCTTTTGAAATTGTAACTTTTTCAAGTAACTTTAACCAATATTTCTAAACTGTCCTTTTTTTTAGATGGTATCTGGAAAGCTGTTGGGAGATATGAGTTTGGACAGTGGCCTTGGCCAGAGTAGAGAGCATGCTCAGTCTGGCAACGACACCTTGGACACTGGAGAGAGAGATTCTAGGCAGAGGAAAACAGATGTAACGGCACTTAAATCCCTGCTGACTCATTGTGGGGCCACGTCAGTCTCGCACCTTAGGTTGGTCTTTTCTTCAGCAGTGTCCACATCCTGCTCCTTATTTTCACTCATAAAAGTCAGTTGCTTTAACAGTAAACTAATCAAATTTCCCTTTTTGCAGAGAGGAGCTGCTCAGACTTCGATCAGAAAATGTGGAGCTGCGGGGTCTCCTGAAAGAACACAAATCGACTGAGTGTAAAGAGAAAGAGAGCACAGACGCATCAGGGAACAGCAGCGATGGACAGGCCGAATTGAGAAAGAGTTTGGAAACACTGCAGGCCGGGTCAAAAGGTCACCCTAAGGTCATCAATCTGTTGAAGGAAAAGGGAGAGAAGAACTCTAACGAGGAGACTCCTGTCGCCACTGAGCTGATTGCCAGCACCACAGAGGGAACAGAGGGTCCACAAACTGAAGGCCAGTCACACAGCAAGAGTGCAAAGCAGCATGTCGCAAGGCATGGGGTAAGTTTTGTATTGAGTGTAAAGAAACTCTACATTGCTTTCTGCAGGAAATCTAACCCCGGTTTCACATAGGCATCTTTCTTGCTCTCTGGAATAATAACATGTGGAATAAGTACGTAATTTAAAACCCACGATCACAAACAGCAGTGACACTCGGCTATTTCTAATAAGTACAGTCGATGGATTTTGAGATGTGATTGGGTAGAGGGACTGGGGAGGGAATCGGAGGAATCAAAACTCCGGGAGAACAGCGGGGATGCATATTTTATCATCTTATCAGAATCAGATCATTTATATCACATATAATATATCATTTATATCATTTATAGTAGATTGTCAGTGTGTTTTCTTGCAAAATTCGCTCGCGGCACGCAGAGAAAATAGACCAGATCACAAGCCGGCCGCGTAGCTCCATGACTCGTCGCGTCCTACGTGAACAGCCCAATTGATTGACATGGGTGCCGAAAGGATGCGGGCAGCGCTTCTCCAAAAATCGTTGCTCTTTTGCGGCCTATATGAACCCTGGGTAATTGTCAGTGTTTTGAATATATGTTCCAATCTGTTGTGTCAATTATAGGATGGTGCCAAATCTCGCCTCCCGGTCCCTGTGAGGCTGAGAGTGGAGGCTAGCAGCAGCGGGCAGTCTGTGAGCTCTGACCATCTCAAAACTGATGCACTTCTGCACCTTCATTTGGATGGTGTCTATGGTTCTGACCAACAACTGCATGCAGACTCAGACTCCGCCATGTCACCTCAGCACAGCACTTCCCCTTCTTCCACGCTCAGATACGCACATCGTACCGGTGGCCCAGTAGGGTCGGACATGGGCTCTGAAACCGGACCAACTCTGGATCACACCCAGGCCGACTCTGCTCATTTCATTCAGCTGGAGCTTCTCCACCAGGAGTGTCAGGAGAAAGAGACCCTGATCAACAAGCTAAGTGAGCAGCTGGCTGATTGGGAAGAGCTCCACGCTCAACTCCAGGAAAAGGAGCGGCTCAATCGCCAGTACGTGGAGGCCTTACAGGCTGCAGAATCCACCATCGCTTACCTGACTGCCTGCAGTCTGGACAGCCAGGGAGGATTTGGGTCCCACACCAGTCCGTGTACAGGTTCTGGCTCAGTGGGTTCAGATTCTGCCCTTTACAGCAGATGCATGGAGCTGCAAAAAGCCCTACAGGAGAAAGAGGAGCTCAACAACCAGCTTATAGAGCTTCTGCACATGGCAGAGAACGCCATCACCTCCACCGACAGCCAAGAAAAGATTCCAGAAATCAGTGGTTTGTGTTTGAAGATAGAGACGGCCTTGCAGCAGGTGAACGCATCTTCAAATAGACAGAGCCCAAGAGGTGTTTCTGGAGAAACAGAGGCCTCTATGCAGGAGTTGCAACGCCACTCAGACTCTTTGCAGGAGGCACTGTGGCAGCAGAATAGGCTCAATGCAGAGCTGCAGGAAAAACTGAGAGCTGCAGATGCTGCTGCTCAACATGGCTGCAACAGTGACCAGAATGGTAAATGTTCGACGCAAATAGCAGCACTTAAGGAAAAGGAGTCAAAGGAGCATCAGTGGGGAATGGGAAGTTCTGATAACGTCAGTTTAAATCAGGAGTTGACCAAAGTTCTGATGAATTGCCTTACTGCAGCTGAGTCTGCCGTTGCCTCTATGGCAGGACACTGTACAAACACCAGCTCCTTGGATTCTGGTAGATCATCACAGATCAGCTCTGACCTGCAGATGAATTTAGACAAACTTCAGAGAGCCTTGCAAGAGAGGAAGGAACTGGGAGAACCCGCCCAACCAACCACCAAATCCATCGGCAATCAGCCCGCTGCTTCACCTGGAACAAAGGGACAGCTCCACCAAGAGCTCCATAACAACCTCTGCCGCCTCTACGAGGCCTTCAATGATCACTGTCAGAGGATCTCTGAACTGAAGGCTTCCCTACAAGAAGAGAGGGGCCGTAGAGAGGACAGCGACGTCCACAGGACGGCGCAGGATGTTAAGGGATTACCGCCAAGTGTTCAGGTCCAACTGGAGACTCTCCATAAGGCACTGAGGGAGAAAAAGAAAGCATGTAAAAGCCTGGAGGAGAAACTGGCCACTGCTCTTACCTCCCCTGAATCTGCACATAGAGGTAAGATAACACATACTGAGCTGTTTGCGTCAATTATTTGAATTGTGCATGAGCAAATTCAAATTTGTAATAATTTTGTGATTGTGCAAAGACATGTATGTGTAAAGTTAATGTTAATCCAAGTTGATCATGAACACCATGAAGGAGAGAGACATGTTATTTATGATGACAATGATTTCTTCCTAACCCAACATATATTGCCTCCAATGCCAGCTCTGGAGCAGGATGACAAAGGCGTGCAGGTGGATTTGCAGGACCTGGGTTACGAAACCAGTGGCAAGAGTGAGAACGATAGGGAAGAGAGCAGTAGCACAGGTAGACGGCTTTTAGACAGACATTGCATGTCTGTCTGCTGAGTGGACACTAATCACAAATGTGGATAGATTCTCTCTCTATGTCTGCATGAGGAGTGAACAAAGACAACCGTAACACACTGTCTCTTATCTTGAGAAACGTTTTCTGTTTGGGTCTCATAACCACACTCTCTACTACTGGTTTGAACTTGGTATTTCTCAGTCTGCACTATTCCCAAATCTGAATGGGCTGTCAATATTTGACATTGACAAACTCTTGCATGTTTCCACTCTGAAGTTTTGGGAATGTCTTTCGAGCACTCATTAACCTTTCACTTTTGTTTCTTCGTCTTATTTCACAGTCCAGCTGTATCTCAAATGATTTATTTCCTCACCCTTTGTTTTCCACAACTTGCAATGTTTTATTGTGCCCTAGTTGATTGTGTCTGTGTCCATTGTGTTGCCAGATCTAGAGGCTGGTGCGATCCCCAGTTGCAGCGTCTCTAGCCTGCCTTACCAACACGAGCAGGCCACCTTCTCCTCCACTGAGAACCTGGACTCAACCTCCAGCACCCCGTACCCTAGTTCCCCAGCTCTCAGCTCAGCCAAGGTATTCAACTAACTTTCGCTAATCCCCTCCCCCATCCCGTTGCGTTAATGTGTTAAAGAAATTAGGGGCATTAAAACTAATTTGCGTTAACACGACAGCCCTAGTTAAAAGTGAAAACATACCGTTTGAAAATAGAAACAAGCATTTAAACTAAGCGGCCAAGCAAGGTTATGTTAGAACAGTCTGATCTTACATTTTTCTTTATCATACTTGTAAATACGAGGGCTAATTAGCTCTACACTGCAGTAATGTTACAAGAACAATGCTGTTTCTTTATGTCTAATTTATTTTATATCTTCTAATCATCAGCTGGGGAGGATATTGACCTTTTGCAGCGTTAGCCTCAGTCTTTTAGCATGTTATCATGCACGCATATAGCTATCAAGTGCACATTTAAGACCCCATTTACATGGTTCTAGTTTTCAAACTATTCAGCTAGAAACATTAAAAAGTGTTTTAAACCAACTCATGGAGCTAATGTTAGTTTAATTAGCTAGCCAGCCAGCTACAGTTTTTCCATTTCAACTGGCCAAATTGGTAGTCGCTGGTTGAAAATGATAAGCTTTTGTCTACTTCTGTCAGGGACCCATTGTTTCAAAATGACTTTCAATTTATACCATTTAATGATAATTGTGCAACCCAAAAATAATTGTATTAACCGTTTCCTGTCTGTTTTCAGGTCAGTCTGAAAAGCCTGCAGGTCTATGACGAGTATGGTGTTTCTAAGGACCCTCTGCAGCTTCAGGGACAAGTTAGAGAGCTGAAGGTCCAGCTGGAAAACCAGACCAAACTCATCCTCCAAATGCAAAGTCTTCTGCGCAGGAGCACTCTCTCCAGTGACCTAGTTGCCAATACCTCTGATTCCTCAAATGTCAGGGATCAAGAAGGGACACAGCGAGAGGACCACAGCCAAGATAGGAGCTACAGAAGTGGGCAGCTAAGGGAGAAAAACCAGGGGGAGAACCAGGCGATGAAGGATAAAACCATCTGTCTGAGTATGGAACTGGAAAGAGAAAGGACACTGAACAGAAGCATGAATGAACAGTTGCAGCAGAACCGCAGTCGCTCTACATCACCTGCCAGGTCAACAGTGTTTCTCAGTGCATTATCAATATCATACTATTTTACTTAGAGTGAATGAAAGCTGCACAGTCATTTTGAAAAGCAAATCTTGACTCACGCTTGCCCTCATTCTGTCGTCTCCACAGACTGGACTCCCTGGTGCAGTCGCAGGCCAGGGAGCTGTCACAACTGAGGCAGCAGATCAAGGAGAGCCGCAGGCTGGGAGCCCTGCAGCGCCGGCAGCTGGATGAGCTGAGCAAGGCCTTCAAGGAGCTGATGCAAGCCGGCGAAGTCGACTACTACATGGGGGAGGCGGTCAAAGAGCAGCTAGACAAGAGCCTGAGCATTCTGGACAGGCTGGAGGGACGACTGGACAAAGGTAGCGGCTGCTGATTGCATCCGTTGTGTTTTGAGAAATACTGCTAACCAGAACCACACTGCACAGACACTGTTTTGATATTTGATTTATGATACAGCACTGTGCCAAATCTCCGGCCAACACAATGAAAATAGGCTCTCTAACTTGATAACTTAATCTGAATATTTAATAATATTAAAGGCAGGTACTAAGTTCGAGTCATATGAAAACAGTACTCCTCTATTGTGCAGAAATGTCTCGATGCTTTAACAAAGACAAAGCACTAGCCACCAGCAGAGAGAGATGAACACAAAAGAGCAGTCATCCGTAACTGATTTTTCCAGACCGGTCCTTGACAGCATCTTCTTCTTCTGTCTGCTAGGAGAGTCTCGTCTGGATAATGAGGACGTGGTGGCCCTGGAACTGTCTCGCAGGTGCGTCTCAAACTCCTACTACGCTTATTCACTTTTCTGGTGGAGAGTTAGATGAGAAGATCGATGTCCGTCCTTTAAATCTAAGGCTGGAGCCAGCACAGAGGGAAACATCTATCCTGGCTCTGTCCAACAGTAACAAAACAGCAACAAAAAAGATAGTCCAGCACATAACCCTCTTTTAAACTGTGTAATGTCGTCTTTACATGTCAGTTTTTGTAGGAATTAAACAAATGAGTTAGTTTGTCATCAGTTGTGTGTTCTGAGTAAGCAGGTTTCAAAGTTGACAAGACTTATTTTAACAGTTTTTTTGTCTTTCTCTTGACTGGTTCTGTGTTTTTTTTAGGTCATATTGTACATGTTGCTATTTATTTGAGGGTCGTTAGCTGTGCTGTCTTGGTGTTTTGTCTCATGACCCTTTTAAAGAACTCCCCCCACCTTTGCCCAGCCAATTGCCTTATGACCCCAGGCTGTGCGTGTGTTGTTGGTTTTGAATAGCGTCCTGTTGTTGACCTAATTTTTTTCTATGACAGCCAATATGACAAACATTAAGGTTACACTGCCCCCTAACTGGGTCACCGGTGTCTCTGAGAAATTAGAGGGGAACACACACACACACACACACACACACACACACACACACACACACACACACACACACACACACACACACACACACACACTCTAACACCACATGTCATGTCATGTTCACCCATTTATGTCATGAACATCCAGAAAGCAAATTAAGCTTTGCATAAAATACTAATATGAGTATATATGTACAGTTCAACCCTTTGAACATACTTTTGTACATTTTTATTTCCCACACAGTAACAATGTCCGTGTTTCCATTCACATATTTCTATGAGCATTTTGCAAATCGCATTTGTAAAGTAGCCTCTAAACTAAAGTACGCTGTAGCCGAGTTTATTCCCTCCAAGCCAGTTGATGGAAACACGCCTACTTTGCATTTCTTTTTGCATTTACTATTTGCTTGACAATTGAATGGAAACACGGCTATTGACTTTGCCGTTACATGATGACATGAACATTGGAATCTTCCAACAGCACTCTTAAATCTTTAGATTAGAAATGAAAGTTGCTCACAGTGACAGATATTAATATATATTATTACTGATGTGGGCAGTGTTGGGGAGCTTCATCAGGGATCACAGTCACTGCTGTCCTATGAGGAGAGCATGAGAGATCCTCCTGACAGCCCGACTAGAATCCAGCAGGAGATAGATAATCTGCGTCTGGAGCTAGAGGGCGAGAGAGAGCTGCTGCAGGAGCACGTCAGCCTCCTCGTCCAGCAAAACCTCACGCTGGCTGAATGCACCAGGGAGCAGCTTGACCTGTGAGCGGGTTTGATCCAGAGAGATAGCATGACGTTTGTTGTGAACTCCTCTTTTATATTTTCAAGCTGTGTGTTTCTGCTGAAAGCTGCGAGTAACATCTTTTTGACTCCTTCTCTCTTAAGTAGTGTCTCTTTTTTGGGGTGCTGTTCCTTGTGCTGTGTGCAAATCTTCCCTGTTTTAAATTGTTTTGCTCTCCAACGCCCAGCGAGATGTTGTGATGGATAAAATGCAGCTGTTATGTTGTCTGGGAAACCAAGTAACAAACATGACTAATGCCCCTCCTCCTCCTCCTCATCCTCCTCTTCCTCCTCCTCCTTCTTCTCCTTCTCCTTCCAGATTGGCGAAAGAGCTGCAGGAGAAGAACCGTCTGATCCAGAGCCTGCAGAGCCAGTGCAGAGTCCAAAGTCCCAGCAGCCACCACAGCTCTCACTCTGAGCTGTACCACTCAGACAGGACCGCCTCCTCCTGCCACAGCAGCTCGACCACACAGAGTGGCAATCGAGTCCACGGTAAGCACAAAGATCCATCCATCCATTATCTGTAACCGCTTATCCTATTCAGGGTGGTGGGGGGACTGGAGCCGATCCCAGTTGACATTGGCAACCTGTTCAGGGAGTACCCCGCCTTTGCCCAGACTCTGTGCGTCAGCCCTGTGATACAGACAACTATTCACACTCACATTCACACCTACGGGACATTTAGAGTTAACAATTTACAAACAATGAACCTAACCTGCATGTCTTTGGACTGTGTGAAACCGGAGAACTATGAGAAAACCCACTCTAACACGGGGAGAACATGCAAACTCCACACAGAAGGGCCCCAAGCTGCGTTTGAACCTCTTGCTGTGAGGCGACAGTGCTAACCACTGCACCACCGTGCCACCCTAGACCCTATTTTCCTATTTTTTTGTGCTGAATTGATCAATGGGGTCAACACTTTTTGACATTGGTCCAGTATTGAGGCAGAACGCTGCCGCTGCCAGCTGCTAAACGATCTGTAAAGTAATTTGGGGCAACCTGGCACAGTCAGTTTATGTTGGCTAAAAGTTCTTGTTTTTGCCCCTGACAGGTTCAGATTGTTATTATCAGTGTCTGACAACATTATAGAAAGGACCCTACAGAGAAATAAGACGTTTTAATTAACTTTCACTTGATCCGGTCTGTCTGTTATTGCGTGTCTCGCTCGGAGAAGCCTCGCTCTGAAATCTCACGTCGCATCCACGTTGTCGTAATCATCTAAATATTCAGCCATGACTTTGAAAAATCTTTTAGAGCACACTAAGCTACGCTTTCTGTACTCCAACACAACAAACTCTGACAACACGGGTGTCCCTTGGCACTCCTCTCTCCACTCGCTCACGTTTCCGGCGTTGTCTCTTCACATGACACAATGACAAACGAAGAAGAAAAGCATTTCATTTCTCTGTAGGGTCCTTGTCCATAATGTTGTCAGATACTTATATTAACAATCTGAGCCTGTCATTGGCAAAAAATGAAGGTGCAAGGTTGCCCAAATCATTGCATTAAAGCCTGTTTAGCGGCTGCCATCTGCAGCGTTCTCCCTCAACACTGAACCAATTTAAAAAAAATTGTTTTCCTCATTAGTCACTTACACACAAACATGAGAAAATAAATAGGGTCCAGGTTGAAAAATACCGAAGTTATCCTTTAAACATAGTCTTAATAAAAGCCAGCTACTAGACTGTTTTTTTGGTTATTTTAAACCACATTAAAAAAATATATATTTTGGTATATCATTGAGATTACCTGAGTCCCGGCCAGTCTAATCCCAGCCTGTAATGGCACTTATTTTCCACTCGGATCCATTCTGTTGCAGTGAGGCGTCCCGCAGGACAAAGCACGCCTGTCAAGGGCAGAGCAGGTGTCCAGTTTCAATCCCCCTCCACTTAAAGTTGCATTATTCAGTGGCACCTATCCGGTTCAATCTTCAAATTGTGTTTCCCTCGGGAAAAGAGACAGTGAAGGAGATTACAGAGACAAGTGAAGCATGTGGTTATGTGAGAGGTCCTGCAGAGGGGCCTGTAGACCTAACCTCACATCTCCCTTACTGCTACAACACTGTAGCGTTGCCAAACACTTTACTTGCGTTTCAGTGGTTCATCTTGTTCTGTTGCTTCTCGTGGTAGTGTGGAGGATATAGAAGTGGATGACATTTTGGTTTACCAACTCCAACTATAGAAGGTGGAATATGGCCAAGTATTAAATTATGGATTTAATAATGAGTGATGAGTGGTAACAGAAAGATTTTTCACACAAAATGATGATGTAAAAAAGGCCTTTTAGATCACAAAGAAATAAGAGATATCTATTTTATATGTTTTCATTATTATTGTGTTTACCAGTTCTCTTCCTGTACATGTTTAGGCCAGCGACACCCCTCTGATTGGACAGGAGCAGCTGTCCCTCCTGTAGGAGGAGCTCAGGAGGACGGTGTGTCTCCTCACAGGGACGCTGCCAGCAGACTGCAGGGCCTGCAGAGGGAGAACAGGCGACTACAGGATCAACTAAAGGGAAGCGAGGAGCTCAACACCACTCTGCGCAGTGAACTGGACCTGCATCGCTCAATTATGGCCCAGACCAGCTCCCACCATCAGGACCAGGACCACAGCCACAACCAGGACCAGGACGGATCAGGGCCTCAGACTCAGTCTCATAAAGGAGACGGAGACATCGGCTCACAGAAGAATGCTGCCGAACAGCCTCGCACAATGAATTCAGGTAAACATGGGGAGTAGGAAGGTTGATTATCATGTTAGCTAGTTCATTTTATAAGACACTTTACACACCATAGTGAGGGTCAAGTTTAGACAGCGAAATGCTCTCTTAATCTCATCGTGTAGCAACATTTTGGGGATTTGAGGCACTCCACCGATTTTACAATAACAGTCCAGTTTACTCATAATGGGTTTTCAGCATGTCAAAATGGTTGAACTATGTCTTTTGTGGCTCTTGAGGAGCTTCTCGAAGTCTGGAGAAAAATAACCATGATGACATCACTACGACATCATTAGGGTTATGTTTTTTCTCGGCTGGAGAATACGAATTTCTACCAGGAAGTCTGTCTTACAAACTTGCGGTGTGGTGTTTGAAATGTAGGGTCTAGTGTTTTTTGTAGTTTTGACCCGTGCTGAGAACTAAAAGTCAGGATATTTTGACGATTCCTTTTTCATCTGTCTCTTGTAAATGCAGTTTATGTAAGTGCAATACAAAATCTCCTTAAAGTTCTGCTTTAATTTAGCTTTGTGCACGTGTGTGTGTCTGTCAGACTTGCTGGCAGAACATCTGCAGGAGATCCGTGCTTTGCGGCAGCGCCTGGAGGAGAGCATCCGCACCAACGACCGTCTCAGGGAACAGCTGGAGAAGAGACTAGCGGAGGTGGAGAAAGACCCAGGTACATACATGAAATCATTGGCCTGTGTTTCATTCTCTCTCTCTCTCTCTCTCTCTCTCTCTCTCTCGCTCTCATATGAAATTCTGCACAAAAATGAAAAATACTCTCCTTTATTGAAAGTATTTATTTGTTGTTGAGTGACAAGTGTGTATTTGCCCGTGTTTCAGCAGCCACCAACATCTTCATTCATGGCAGCGAGGAGCAGGGTCAGCTGGCCAATGAGGTGCGATTCCTCTGGGGACAAAACCAAATTCTGAAGGAACAGCTCAGCCTGGGCTCCAGAGGTAAAAAACACATTTTCATTCAAGCTCACTTTAACCTATAATCATGAACGAATACACTCCTTACCAATAGACATAGAGAGAAAATACTTTTCCCAATACCCATTTGCCAGTTTGTCCTGCCAGCTAGAGTGAAGACACTGAGGAATCCATTGGTACCAACCAGGTACCCACAAGTCTCCCCTTTAGAGACATGCCCACTTTATGATAATCACATGCAGTTTGGGGAAAAAAACAACCATGTAGCTTTTTGAATGCAGTACAAATTTGTTATTGTCTCCTATTCTAATATGGTGTGTTTGAATATTTCTGCATAATGGGGTCCCTAAACAGTCTTGAATTACATAAATTGGATATCACTGTAAAGATGAGAGTCTTGTGGATCCAGTGAGCCCAACTGTAGTTATGTATGATGATGTTAGTCCCCATAGTAGCCATTTCATTGTAGTTGTTGTTGTTTTATTAAAATGGCCTGTGGTGACCTCTAGGATAATCACAGCCTCATGAAACTTTACAGCCACAACCTAGAGACCTAGAGCATTCAGAGGATGGATGGCTTTCCTAGCTAGATCAATTCTCGAGTGGTAAAAAATGTTTAAATTTAGCCCTAAATCTGTGTAGCAAATGGGGTCAACCCAAAAATTGCTGCAACAACTTATGAGACATAATGGAGCATAGGGATGGCCATCATATACTTATATCATAATATTCTAAGTCCTTATACACTTTATTTTAATTAATTAATAAATCAATTTTTTTTTTCTTTCTTATTTATGACTAGAACAACTTGACACACAGTGCTGAGCTGCATCTCAAATTAATCTTCAGGTTCCCAGCTTTCAGATGATGTACAATGGAAAAGGTTAAACACATGCACAGTTACAGTGATACAGTGCTCAGCAGTAACTTAAAAATATTTTTACTTCCTCCAGACAAGCAGAAGGAGAACGAGAAGCTACGGGAGACTCTGGCCAGGCGGACGGCCAAACTGGAGCAGAGCAGGAGGGAGTGTGAAGCTATGAGGCAAGAAAACAGCCGACTGCAGGAGAGGCTGGAGCACAGCAGCCAGGAAAACTCCCAGCTGCAGGAGTCAGTGCACTACAGCAAGGAGGAGCTGCACAGGTACGCACACACACACACACACACACACACACACACACACACACAGGTAACATTCACTACGACTCGCAGTACACACATACTATCATTACTACTCTCCTTCATGCAACCTGAAACTACACAAGGCTGCTAATTACCATTCTAAAGAGTCATTACTATTACCATTATTCTATACTAGCAGTACGACTCAGAAACATGATAGTCAATCATTTGTAGGCTCATCTTTGAACACGCATGCATTATTATGGTATGTGACCTCTTGCCCCGCGTCCTACTGACACAGATGAGCGAGGCTGACACCTGAAACCTGGAGTCTAGTTTGCTGTCAGATCACTTCTCCTCTCCCTTTCCTTACTTTGTCTCTTTACTGTGTGAGGTTTTGTGGTACTATATTCACTACTATGATATTTTTATCGCATACTATACTACGATATTTTTCATGGCATATTATACTATGATCTTTTTAATGACATACTACACTATGATATTTTTATGGCATATTCTAATATGATATTTAAACATTTGTATGACATTTTTATGGCATACTATACTGTGATATTTTTATTGCATACTATACTACAATATTTTTCATGGCAAATTATACTATGATCTTTTTTATGGCATACTATACTATGATATTTTTATTGCATGCTATAATATGATATTTAAAAAAATTTATATTTTTATGGCAAACTATTTTATGATATTCTTATTTTATACTAAACTGATATTTAAACATTTTTATGGCATACTATACTGTGATCTTTTTCATGGCATACTATACTATGATATTTTTTATGGCACACTATACTATTGATTTTTTTCATGGCATACTATACTGTGATATTTTTAATCACATACTATACTGTCACGGTCTGACTGGCTGTCATACGTTACGTCATAAGGATGGGCTATTACGATTGGCTGCTGAGGTTTATGGGCGGGCCTAGTTGGTGAGCAGGAAGTGATTTGAACAACTCGCGGGAGAGCGAGTGTAACGCCACACAGAGAGTACTCTGGCGTGGTTGTGTTTGGTCGTGAGAGTTGAATGCCAATCCTGAGAAGACTGACGACTGAACAACGTCCTCGTAAATGTTTGTGCCGTCAAGTTTGTTAATAGTTCGTCGTGTATCGTCTATGTCTCGCAACTTGGAACAGCTAGCAGTAGCAAGCGGAGACCAGGTGGGCCAGCCACAGCAGGTATGCTAACGAATAGCCCACTCCTTCTTCATACGTCACGGCTGAGTAGCTCTGTAGTTCCCGCTAGAGAGCCGTGTGGATATTCATAGACCATTATTGAGGGAAAGCTGGTTTGACCGTGACAATACTATACTGTGATATTTTTATCGCATACTATACTACGAAATTTTTTATGGCATATTATACTACGATATTTTCATGGCATATTATACTACGATATTTTTTATGGCATATTATACTATGGTATTTCTATGGCATACTTTACTATGATATTTTTATGGCATACTTTACTATAATATTTCTACGGCATACTTTACAATAATATTTCTACGGCATACTTTACTATGATATTTTTATGGCATATTATACTATGATATTTTTTATCGCATATTATACTATATTTTTTTATCGCATATTATACTACGATATTTTTTATGGCATATTATACTATGACATTTTTTATGGCATACTATACAATGATATAGTTTATGGTATACTATATTTAAAAAAATTTATGACATAATATACTATATTTCTATCGCGTACTATACTATGATATTTTATTTCTTAGGACATTTTTATGGCATACTATATGATAATTTTTATTGTAACTATACATTTTTATTTTTTATGACATACTATACTATTATATCTATTGCATATTATACTATGACATTTTTATCACATACTATAATATGATATTTAAAAAGATGTATGACATTTTTATGGCATACTATACTGTGATAGTTTTC
>CAKAOH010021981.1:0-31941 GCA_916701665.1 Sebastiscus tertius | reverse complement strand
CTACTACTAATAATAATACATTTTATTCATATAACGCTTTTCTGGAAACTCAGACATATAAAATAATCATAAAACAAGGACATCATAGAAATATAAAACACACAGCATTAATCACACATCATACTATAATTAAAATGTTTTATGACATTTTTATGGCAGACTATACTACAGTTTATAGATGTGGATGTAGAAGATGATCCTCTCTGTTCCCTCTTAGTAATTAAATATGAATCTTAATTGAATTTGGTGTGTATTTTTGTATGTGTGTGTGTATGTTTTCAGGTTGCAGAGTGAGGTGAAGCTTCAGAGGCAGCAGCTGTCTGACTCCCAGCATCTTCTGCAGTCACTTCGGGTTGAGCTGCAAGTTTACGAAAAGATCAAGACTGAAGCTCACAAACACAACGGTAATTTCATTTTTTTATATTAATGTAATGTAAAACACTTTGATTTTCTCATAGCAGCTGTGCTGCAGCACTTTTTTTCACCCTCTGTCTGAAACGCTCTGTTTGAGCCGCTGCCAAGCTAGCTGCTAGGCAGGTATTATGCAAATGTGTTACTTGGTGACATCACCACATGACTAAGTTTATTTTTTTTTTGATTGAGAGTCAATAAATAGAAGATGGAGATAGATAGACATATCTGTGGATGCTACATGACATTCTGCTTCAGTTTGTGTCTGTTTCCTGTTGTTTTCCTATAATACTAATGAGAGACTATTGCGCGTCCCTCTCCTTCATGCCTCCTCTTGGCAGAATCCAGCGAGGCGACCCGGGAGTCCGTCTCTGTCCCGTCCTCTGGCTCATTGGACCTGAGCGAGCTGCTGCTGGAGATCAGACAACTGAGGCTGCAGCTGGAGAGGAGCATCCAGACCAACACGGCACTGCGACAGAGACTGGAGGAGCAGCTGCTCAGAGGAACCAACCGCTCCGACACCATCAACATCAACTACCTGCTGTCCTCTCCAGGTAAACACAAGGCACAGTCTCACATGCTAA
The DNA here is from genome assembly GCA_916701665.1 of Sebastiscus tertius. Taxonomy (NCBI): domain Eukaryota; kingdom Metazoa; phylum Chordata; class Actinopteri; order Perciformes; family Sebastidae; genus Sebastiscus; species Sebastiscus tertius. Next base: position 30,946 of record CAKAOH010021981.1, on the reverse strand, counting down.
TCACCTGCGACAGCTATACAGATGCATGTAAACACACACACAGGTATCTGTCAGATCACGTCAGTGTTGGTTTTACATTTGTTTTAGAAGAAGGAGGCAGGTCTCCAGGTCGTGAAGGCGGCGACCCTCCCCGTCACTCATTTCAGAGTCACAACGAACACACCACTGTCCTCCACGGTAAGAAAACCTCCTCAGAATTGGCACCATGTTAATTTATATCAGTAAATAAAATCCCTTATTGTTATCCGGTGTTGTGCATTTCAGAGAATGAATGACGGTATTTCAAAACATCTTTTCAGATGAGAAACGTCGTGCTCACTCGGAGGTGGACGGTGGGTCATTCGGCAGCAGCTCTGGTGAAAGCGTCTCCGGCGCTCCCTCCCGCCTGGTGCCGGGCCACCGGATGTGGGCCAATCGCAACGGCCGTCATATTTTGGGTCTGATTGAGGACTACAACGCCCTCCGCAAGCAGATCTCAGACGGCCGTAGGCTGTCGCGCAGCATGGACACACAACTGCAGGAGAGTCTGCACACACTCAAACAGCAGGGCTCTGACAACAAGGTACAGACAAACTATCACATTGAAGATGTTTACAGTTGCAGTTTATGGTGTATAAAACAAATAAAATGAAAAGGTTTTAATACCGGTAGTTATTTCCATTATGTGTCCATCTTCATAGGTCATGGAACAGCAGCACCTGAAGAGTTTGTCCGGCAGCGTGGACACCATGCAGCACGTGTTAGAGGAGGCTGGTCGACTGCTCAAACTGGTGTGGAGAGTCTCTTTGCCAGCCGGTAACACAGGAGGGGACGGCGGCGGCAACAACCAGCAGGTAGACGTGCACAAACACATACACTGTATCTACCCTATCCATTTAAGTATCTACGCAACTAAATCTTAATCTCTTTATCCTCCGCATCAGGATGAGCTGCTGAAAAATGAGATAGCCAGACTGAAGAGCAGGCTGTCACAGCAGGAGAGGATGCTGAGTGGAGCCGTCAAACGCCTCCGAACCACCAACCACCTCAAGGAGGGAATGGAACGAGTCATCATTGATCAGCGTAAGATTATCTTGTTTCACTTAGACAGTTACTGTACTGTATACTAGGGATGGGGGGAAAAAATCAATTCACCTACCTGTTTTTTTTACGATTTTGAAATTGATTTTGAAATTTTAAAATCAATATATTTGCTTCATCTGAGTTTATGCAGAGGTAGAAGCAAGTTACCGCTTTTATTGTTGTAGTCTGAGTAACGTGACGTCATATCCGTTCCGTATCGGTCACTCAAACAAACCGCAGCGAGCCAAAACGACAAAGCCGAAAACGGCGGAGGGTCTGCACCCCCATTTTAAGTCCAAAGTGGTCAACACTACACATCCAGTAAAGTATGGAAACACTTTGGGTTTCACACATTACAGGAAAAGCAGAACTAGACATCACGGCTAAAGCTGCATGCTAACTCTGTCACGGACAGGAAACGTTATGGTATCGTTTCTATAATTGTAAATTGAATTATCTTTGTGTTTGGGACTGTTGCTTTGTTGCTTCATAGACTAAATGATGAATCACAACAATAATCTCCAGATTAGTTAATAATAAAAATAATCACCAGTTTAAGCTCTTCTGTTTACCGGTGTGTAAATAAACTGAGATATGTGGCTTCATTTGATGTGAATTATTTTTCTTTCCCCAATCTAGTGTATCTAACCCACGGAGTGTTGAAGAAAGCCAGGGGGAATTTAGAGGTGAGTTTACCAAAAAAACAAACATGCCCAAGTTCTAAAATGTCAAACTAATGATCTTGTCCGCAGTGGTGAATTCTCCTTCAGTGAATCACTCTTCTTTTCCTTCTCATTCTCTGTGTGAAATAATAATAGACAAATTACTGCACCCTCTTTGGCCTGAAAGGCCCGTCTGGAGGACCAGACGAAGGTCAGTGTGGTTGAGGTCCAGGCTTTGAGAGTGACCTGATGCATGAGGCGCCGTTGATTTGGTTTTTTATCTGTTGCATGAAGCAGATAGGTATTATTCGAATAATAATTGAATAATACCCAGTGATTTTCGAATAGTATTTTTGCTTGGAATGCACATCCCTATTATTTAATACTCTTATCAACATGGGAGTGGGCAAATATGCTGCTTTATGCAAATGTATGTAACTCTCAGGTACTGCATTTATGCACAAAAATATGCTTAAATCATCACATGGCAAACTGCAGCCCAACAGGCAACAACAGCTGTCAGTCAAGTCAGCACACTGACACACTATGACTTGCCCCAAACTGCATGTGATTATCATAAAGTGGGTATGTCTGTAAAGTGGAGACTCGTGGGTACCCATAGAACCCATTTACATTCACATATCTTGAGGTCAGAGGTCAAGAGACCCCTTTGAAAATGGCCATGCCAGTTTTTCCTCGCCAAAATTTAGAGCAAGTTTGGAGTTATTTAACCTCCTTAGCTAGTATAACATGGTTGGTACCAATGGATTCAATAGGTTTTCTAGATTCATATGACACCAGTATCTTCACTCTAGCTTTAAAACTGAACTTCAACTTAAAAATCACAAGTTGCATTAAAACAAATGTGCGTTAATGTATTATCGCGATAACTTTGACAGCCCTAATATTTACTATTGATTGTAAGGTAGCACAACTAAACAGTCTTAGTTTGTGATAAATCCTCAGACCACTGTATTAATGCAACATAATTCAGATAGACGGGGTGGGAACAAAGAACAAGAGAAGTAATTGAGTGACAAACAAGGTTTATTAGAAAGAGTGATGACAGTAATACACAAGACCTAGAAACTCAGAAGCGTATTTCCCATAATGTTGAACTATTCCTTTAAAACAAGATGTCAGATGCATGTGGCGTTGTAAATTGTTTTTTATGCCTTCAGCACCAACATTTTTTTTCCCTGCATGTCTCAGGTCAAATATGTAAAGTGCCTGTCTGTTTCCAGTCTGATGTTACAGTACTTGTGTTTCCTGTTTCAGGAGGTCCCAGTCAATGGCCAGTAGGGGGCACTCCAGACCCTCAGCCTGGGCAGATGAGGGTTCCTGTTTCCAGAAGACCTGCAGGTACTCACTCTGAATCCTCAGAGGATCACAATAGCGATGCCTCTTTAAACTGCACCTACTAAATAATCTGCTGTTTCAATGCCCTACGCTGCTCTTGATAAATGTAGCTACCTAATGTCCTTCAGGTCCCATCCTGCTTTTCTGTCCTGCTGTAAAACAGTCACCTTACTCTCCCGATATCAAAGCCTTTTTGTATTATAATTGCACAACCTGCATATAATTTGATATATTTTAGGTACTGAAGTTGTAAAAGTGTCTTTCTTTTAAAAGAAAATGCCTTTGTAAATAATGATTACTGCAATTTAAATATGTTCCTTTATTCTTTTTACATGATGCGTATAAGACCATGAAAGTGTATTTTATTACGGACTTTATTTTTACCTTTTTGTTTTTATCGGTCAGTTTATGTATATGATGGTTCAGGACTACCGTGTGTTCAACGAATTATGTGCAAATGCAGTAAAGAAAAGAATTTAAAGATGAAACCCAACTGTTGTACAAAAGTCCCTTTATTAGCATATACATTTTTTTTTTAAGTACAAATCTTGGTAGCTGCTTCAAAATGTGTACATGGATAAGCACAGATAAGAAAATAGCAAAGTTCAGATCAAGAGAGTGAAAATGAAGAGAATTAGAAAAAGGTATAATGAGCTTTACACAACAAGCTTTTCTACTACATTTAGTCATTATACGTGAGAAGATTATATTTGAAAGGTCTAAAGTTTTTAAGTAGCACTAGAAACATGTCTGGTCATTACATATCATCAAAGTGACCTATACAACTAGGCCTTGGAAAGATAAACCACAGTCAGCGACTGATGTTTAGTAGCACCAAGATCTCTTCATATATTACATGTTTGTTTGGACAATCTCCTCGTTGGCCTTTTGAAGTAAACACTTTGGTTGTGGTCACGTCAAATCTAGTTTATAACAGCAGTTTTGGCAAAATGAAATGTTCCAACAAATTATGGCTCTAATCATTATCAAACATTAAATACACTTTACTCCAAGTCACACATTTGTGCTATTTGAACAACTTGTGGAAAACCTATCGCTGCACAAGTCTGACGAAGGCCTGAACGAGTTGGATGAATGGCTCCTGACCTTCATGGCTTGCTTTGGAGCCTGGCGTGGGGGTTTTGGATTGGGTGGAGGGGAGGATGCTGCTGGCCGGAGACGACGGAGAACCCCTGCGGAAGTGGCGGGAAAGGCTCGAGAGAAGAGTGCTCTGGTGGTGAAGAAAAGTTAGATCAGGTAAAATGTAAATCATAAGTGAATTGATTATATTTCCCCGCCCGTAATACTTCTCTTTTAAAAAGCATACAGACGACTTAAAACAAAGACGAGTAAGAGAGATGTGAAGTCTCACCAGTTCAGAGCTGAGCTCCTGTTTGAGCCTCTGTTTGTCTCGAGGGAGGATGGAGGGATCTTTGAGACATCGAACAGCCTGAGAGATCAGCACGTAGAAACAGTTCTCCATGGTGAACATCAGCAAGGACCTGACCAAAAAAGATAAGTTCATATCAATTTGTTTCAAATATTTTTTATCGGTCAGCACCACTTTTCATCAAACTATTTCCTTAAAAGTTCAACTTCAAGTAGCGGGAAAGATTTACTCACTTCAAAGCTTGGATCTCCTCTGATGAGGCCAGTGAGGCTATACTCAAGGAAACGGGCTCCTTCTTCTTCTCCATCTATGAACAAAGGGCACAAAAACAATCAGGGATCTGCTGTGGGCTGACTGTAGCTGAAGTTGTTCACCATTACATTGAACATCTACCTCGCTCAACATGCTCAGGGCCACGTTGATGGTAGCCAGCAGGGTTCCAAACGAAGGAGCCACATCTGGGTCGAACGCCGGAGTTGTGAAGCTGAGCACAAACAGGGTTCTATACTCTGCCAAGTCCATACTCTGGCGTACAGGCAGAGACACAAATCAGCATCTTATTGTCTTTTATGCAATGATGTGAACACAGAAACATACTAATTTTAGAGCAAGATAAGTAGGCCGACCTGGTCCAGGAGTATCTGGCAGCAGTCTGGAGTGAAGTGCTGCAGAGTTGCCAAGGTTTTGCTGAGGATCTTCAGAAGACTGCACTGTACAGCCAGTAGGGCCTTCTGCTCGGCTTCTTCTCTCTCCCCTCCACCTGGTGCTTCTTTAGACGGGGTTTGGGGGCCCCGCTGTGTCCTGGGAAGGGGACCAGGAGGCAACGCTTCACCGTTTTTAGCCTTAAAAAAAAAAAGCAAACAAAACCTGAATAAATTACGGTCTGTCGGACACTCGCTAACGTTACGCCACGCTGAAAGACCGCATGTGTGCAACAACAGCGAGCACGAAGCTACTAATATTTTTTCGACATACTATGACTTTTTTTTATATTTTTTTTTTTACTTTTTTTTTATTTTTTTGACATGCTATAGTATGACTTATTTTTTCATCATACTGTGACCTTTTTTCATTTTTTTTCAACATACTATACTATGACTTTTTTTTTTTTTTTACATTTTATGACATACACTGATTTTTTTCGATATAAAATAGTATGTCGAAAATTCTATGAAAAAAAAGTCATAGTATAGCATGTCGAAAATGTAATGAAAAAAAGTCAGTATAATATGTCGAAGATTTCATGAAAAAAAAAAATCATACTATAGCATGACAAGTTTTATGAAAAAAAAGTCAGGGTATAGCATGTCGAAGATTTCATGAAAAAAAGTCATAGTATATGTCGAAAAAATTGTCAAAGTATAGCATTTCGAAAATTTTCATGAAGTCATAGTAAAGCATGTTGAAAATTTTATGAAAAAATGTCATAGAATATTATGTCGAAAAATTCATGAAAAAAAAAAATCATAGCATGTCCAGATTTTATGGAAACAAAAAAATAGTATAGTACGTAAAATTTTCATGAAAAAAAAGTAATATAGTATGTTGAAAATTTTCATGAAAAAAAGTCATAGTACAGCATGTCGAAAAAATAAAAAAGTCATAGTATAGTATGTCAAAAAAAGTTATATTATAGTATGTCGAATTTCTTTTTTAAAAAGTCATAGTATGTCGAAAAAATAAAATTGTCATAATATAGTATGTCAAAAAAATAAAAAAAGTCATAGTATAGTGTACTACTACGACATACTATACTATGACCTTTTTTTTATTCTTCCGACATACTACATCATGACAATTTTTAGCACCGCTGCATGCAACGCAATCTTGTCAGTTAACGGTTAATAATCAGTTAAAAAGGGTCGGTTATCGGTTAGAAAAATCAGTATCGGGACTGAAAAAGTCGATTCGGTGCATCCCTATTATTAGCATCCCTAATTATAAGTTACGTTGATTATAGTACAAAATAAAAATGTAACGATGCAGCAGTGCCTGTCATCATCAAATCATATAAAAGGTAGAAAATGTCCTGATTTCTGACCTGGAGGTAGTGGTGAAGCATCTTCTTGCTGTGGAGCAAATACGTGCAGGTCTGGCACAGATAACACAGGTTAACCTGCAGGGAGGAGACAGAACGAAAAATACTGACTAACGGAATACTGCAGTGTCAGTGCACCAGTGGAGCATGGTGGTGTTATTTTTGCTGATGCGATGCTTTCCTCTGGACTTGCCTGTACATCTCTGAGCAATTTGGGCAGGTGAAACTGCCACTCCTTACAGAAGCTCGAGAGCTGCAGCAGGAAACCGACCGTGTGGTCCGCCTCGTCCAAACATGCCAGGCTCTGAACTGTTCGCACTGCATTCAGACACTGAACGGGAGAGAGAAGGTTTACGTGAAGATTAGTAACACTATTGTCATCAAGAAAAACAACAACACCCTCATTACCAGCATACAACAGTACCCGAATGTTATGAATGCACGTGTGTTAACTTTACCTGCATGAATGCAAATCAGTTAGGGCTGTTACTATATCATGATTATCGTGGCCAAAAGAATTCACGATAATGATATTATCTTTATCATCTTTAACTTTGTTTACTGTGCGTGTGACAGTGTGTGTATATATATATATATATGGGATTTATCATTTTTCACCATTCTCTACATTTTATAGATCGATCAATTTATGCAATAAGACAACTTTCATTAAAGTCATACCTGTAGTATGCGTTCTTGATGTACTCCGACAAAGTCCAGAGCTTCGTTGATGAAGTTGTAGCGTAGCGTCTTGAGCAGGCTCTCCATTAAAGACATGCAGAGGCGGTACACCCCCGGCCAACAGGCGGAGTCCTGGGACTTCCGGGAGAAACTCTGCTCAGAAACATACAATGTCATTACATCATGTTAATGCAGTGCTGTGTCTGTATGATTAAGCAATGCTATGTGATGAGCAAGGCAGGAAAATGTTTCTGTAAAGGGATCGCTATAGTTTAATTTCTATCACCTGTGACGCTCCGTTTGATGACACCTCGTAGACGCTCAGAAGAGGGAGGCAGATAGTCTGGATGACTCCTGCTCCAGCAACAGCTGCGGCGCCCTGGAGGAGAAATGAGGACACCTTCAACATTTCACATCTTCAATTGATTTAAAGGATTGATTTAAAAACAGTAAAGGATGTCTGTGTATCCAAAGCCTGATACAGCTTTTTGCTCTGTTAGAGTCCAGCTGTTTTGGGACATGTGTTTACCTGAGGAGTGCGGGCCAGTGTGAGCAGCAGGTGAAGTGCAGCTTCAGTGAAGTAAAGGTTGTGTTTGGATCGCAAGCTGAGCTCAACGGCGCTGAGCACCGAGGGGAGAACTGGAACCTTCCTCATCACCGAGACCCAGTGCTCGCCATCCTCATCGGTGCGACACAGCTCCTTCGCTAAGTGCAGTGCTAGCACACACACCTGATAAAAAAAAACAGAGTGAAAAATGAACTTTATGTTGGATTTACTCTGTTACTGTGTAGATTCATTGTTAACCATGAGCAGGATCATAACTATGGCCAATGCTGGTGAAGATACCAGAAACTGTTTTGCTCATATCACAGTTATGAAAGTGGTTGTTGAACTGTCTGGCAAAAAATGTTATTTGCCTATGTAACATCCAACTGTTATTCATCTTATCGTACAGCAGAAAAAATGGTCTCACTACAATGACATTTTAAGATGTTAATAATAACTAATAAATGTTATCCAAAGCCTTTCTCCTGCCTCAGCATTAATAACCTAAGAAACACTTGACATCTTGAAAGTTCAAAGCTAAATGTTGAATCACTGGATATGAGACTGACTTTTTGACTCCTCTATGAAGGGGAGACATGGAACCAAAATTGATATTTCAAGCGTGAAAAACACCAAAACTTGTGTCCATCATTCCCGCCTCAGCTCACCCCATCTCTCTGATCCTTCTGTGGGCCGCGGAAAGAGTCCGTCTCCATGCTGTCCTCGTCCTCCACCGTGTCTCCCACCTGGCTCATGTGACGAGTATTGTCAATGAGCGCCAGGGCCTCGTCTTTCACAGTCTCGCACACGGACAGCAACAGCTGGGGCAGCTGGGAAATATCTCCACCTAGTTGACAAAGAAATGAATCAACAAAAAGACTGAACTACAGGCCACTGCAACAGTCGATTCAAACACAGACAACCGTAGACAAAACACGCCACTTACCGTTGAGTCCCTGAATCTGCAGCACAGAAATGAGTGCAGAGAAGATTTTGGCTTTGGTCCTCTCCATCATCTGCTGGTCAGCTTGCAGGACACTCTCCAGAATCAGTGAGAGGGGAGACAGGATGTCAGGAGCTGTTGCTACCACACTGGAGACAAGAGGAGAGCAGCAACAGAGTTTTATCAGAGATAAAGAAGTTAGGATACCAGTGTGCACTACTGAATACGACATTAAGAAAACTTATAAACTCTCTCTGTCACAAGCATGAATACACACCTCCTCCACTGCTTGAGGAGGATGAGTAGTAGAGTAGCCATCATGGATCCAAGACGAAGACAAGACACAGACATGGGTGTAGTCAACTGAAAGAGACAGAAAGAGTTAGAAAGTAAAACAGTGACAAAAGGAGGAGAAATACAAAAGAAGCTAAATAAAAAAATTGAAGACATAAACTACACAAAGATATCTCATGTCATGATGACTTACAGCGGCTTTAGTCCCGTCCAGGACGTCCATGAAAAGCTTCAGTTTGGTCGAATCCTCTGTCAGCTGCATCACATCTGACTGTAAACACAAAATAAACCAAATCACATTTTCATGTGGTGCATCTGCAGATGAGGTTTAGAGCAAAAACTACTCAAATCTCAGGCTACTTAAAAAGTGCAGGAGGCTAAACCAATCAATCGCTTGAAATGCGCTTTATTGCAGAGAGTTAGTTGTCTGTTGTGTGTAGAGGTGTGTGTACGGTAGATGGAGACAAACAGCGATATCTGCCTGAGAATGATATATCATTTTCAATGTTGAATATGAATTGTGGGATTATTCCTTATTTCATGGGCTAATTTGGGATTTATACATTATTATTACATACTTATATAAAATGTATATGTACTGTATATATATTAAAAAAACGAAGCCTTGGAATACTGATTTGGAGGTTGATAACCATGGCAACGCTTCGAAGCATTCAGGTCAGCCCTAGTACGGTTCATTGTTATAGCGCCTCCATCTGGCCAACTTGCACCACATTCGACACTTGGGTCCTGAGCAATACACCCACCAAGTGTGAAGTAGATCGAATAAGCGGTTCTCGAGATATGTGAGGAACATACGTAAAGACAGAGATTCCTTGCTTTATAGTTCTTGGTGAGAAAGCAGCCAGGGTTTGAAGCTCTTTCTAGCGCTCTTTTTTCATTCTTGACACAACTATTTCTGTCACTTTTCATGTAAACAACCGAATATATGTCTTTTAGGAGAGACTTAAAATGTGAGCTTTATCCCAGTATTTAAAAGACAAAATGCAAGAGAACTAGTTCTGATCGAGTATACCCGGGCCCTTACATCAACACCTAAAACACTATAACCATGATTGCGTTTGCAGTAACATACGTGGGTCGTGGAAAGAATTAGCAGCATCCTCCAGGCAGAGATCAACATCTGGGTCTCAGGGAAGGAACAGATGCCTTCCTCCTCCATGTCCGCCACGTGGCACACTAGCGACTTGACATACTGGGACCAGTACTCATATCTTCGTGCATTCGAAAACTTCTGAAGCCCATCCTTCAGAGACTGCTCCAAGGAACCACTGTAACAGCACAGACAAATAATATCAATTACCTGAGCTATGAGTTCAATTAAAGTGGTAAATATGGGAACACTGAATTTACCTGACGACATAGTAGATCTCCAGGCCGATGATTTTCATGACAAAAGCACACGTCTCCAGAACACAAGGCTGAAGGTAAAATACAATTCTTGAGTTGACACACTTGACATCTTACTCAAGTAATCATGAAAGCAGTGTAAAAAAAAAAAGAGCAAACTACCTCTGTGGTATCTGAAGGTGGGGTGAGGGTTCCAAAGAGAGGCGTCGTCAAATTTTCCCAAAACCTTTCTCTGTGTACAAAAAGCAGCGATATATTCATCAAACTCCACTATTCAGTAATTCAAAACATCCAGTTGCACATTTTATCTTCCAGGTCAAAGCCAGTAATTTTGTCAGATGTGCTTACTTGGTACGTAAAACAGAGATGGCACTATCCCTGCGATCCTGCCAGAGGGCGAGGAGGAAGGCCAGGGCCGCTCGGTGGAGCAGCGGGGGACACCAATATTTCCCTTGCTGTTTAGAGTCAATCAGGTCCAACACCACGTGAAGACAGCTCCACTCGCCAAGCAGAAACTCCTACAGGTTAAAATAAAGGTATTTTGAATCCAGATGCAGCAATACTAAAAGTAAAAACAAACACACATTGAGCTGCAATGATTATTCGATTAATTGTCAACTATTAAATTAATCGCCAACTATTTTGATAATTGATTAATCGGTTTGAGTAATTTTCTAAAGAAAAATAAAAGTCAAATTCTCGCTTCATAAATGTGAATATTTTCTGCTTCCTTTACTCCTCTATGACAGTAAACTGAATATCTTTGAGTTGTGGCCAAAACAAGACATTTGAGGACGTCATCTTGATTTTGATTAGCCATCAAAATCATGAGTCGACTAAGAATTTCTTTGGTTGAAGACAGCCCTACTACACATACAGTGTCCCTGCTGTTCTTACCTTTGACCCCTCTTTTCCATCTTTGACTTCCAGGTTGAGGAAAAGCTCAATGAGGCCGGGCTGGGTCTCTACAGCAACAGTGAGGAACTCGAGGATCATGACCTTGATCCTCATGTCTTCTGTCTTGCTCTGCAGCCGGGTGAGGAACGCATCCCGTATGGCCGCCGCGTCGCTGCCGAGGCAAGCGTAGACTGACATGGGAGCCACCTACAGACAAAACATAAGTTGAACATCATGAATATTTACTGTTGTACAAAAGGACAGCTCAACATCAAGTCCAAAACGAACCCATCACGTACAACAAATACTGCATGTGTCGTATATATTATAAGTCCCTTACTGTGGCGAGCCTTTTGAGCAGCTGGATTGCCAGGCGAGGCAGCGCTGGGTCATGTTTGTGGTAAATATACTTGGCCAAGACAACTATGAGATTGTTGCCATGGCCACCGTGCTGCGTCAGGGCTTGCTCCAGAGGGGACACAACGTCAGACGGCGGCTTCAGGCGGATGACGTTGTTGGTGACAGAGAAAGCCAGTTTGACTGTCTGGATCAGGATCTGACCGGGACCCTCAGAGCCACTGCTGGACAGTCAGAGAGAAGCAAGAAGATATATAACTATTGAATTTTCAACATGACAACACAATTAGTAAAAAACATGGGAGGTTTTGTCCGTTCACCTGCTGGGCTGTGCAGCCAGGACCATATCTATGGTGTCCACTCCAACTCCCATGATATTGACGACTGCCTGTCCAGCCTCGGTGTTTGCCAGGCTGTAGATACACAGAGACTGCAGGGTGGGAGTGCTGCAGCAAAGAAGAAAAGAATTCATCAACAATATTACAAATACATTAAAAGGCACAATGAGTAGGATTTTCCTAAAAACAGTGTATAGACTTATAGAAAAATAATCCCTTTTAATCATCACCTACTAGAAGTGGGATAACATTAAAGTAAAGTTAGGCCTGTTTGAATGTTCACCTGACTGGATTTACAGAAAGATGTGCTGTAATTGAGTCAAGACACTTGAATCCCAACAGACTTCTCCTTACCTGCCCTGGTCCTCTCCCTCTGGACTCAGATTGAGAATGGCATGGATCAGCTCCAAAATAAGACAGCCTGCAGCAACAAAGAGCAGCAGGTGTTTATTCACTTTTTTTACTTTCATTTTCCAGTCTTGAAGAAAGAGACTTGCCACAACTGTCATTTCATACAAGCGCCCTTACCTATCCTCTCCCTGACTCCATAGGTGTTGTAACGCCACTTATGGTACGTGGGCAGCATCTCCTTTAACACCAGCAGCACACAGGGCATCAGGCCTTTGTTCTGAGTGCTGCCAAGCTGACCCTGGAAGAAGAGAGTTAAATAATGTACATTATAGTGGACGGACACAAGATTTATAGATTTAATTTTGGGCTGTGTCAATCGATTAAAATATTTAATTGCGATTAATCGCATGATCTACAGTTAATCGCAATTAGTCACACTTTTTTATCTGTTCAAAATGTACCTTAAAAGGGAGATTTGTCAAGTATTTAATACTCTTATCAACATGGTAGTGGGCAAATATGCTTGCTTTATGCAAATGTATGTATATATTTATTATTGGAAATTCATTCACAACACAAAACAATGACAAATGTTCAGTACATCTCTTTTGGTAAAAAACTGTTGTTACCTTGACCAGGGTTGTAATGAGACGAAGGAAAGCGATGGTCACAGCATACTCCCCCCTGGGCTGCTCAATCTGGACCAGCAGGTTGCCATAGTTACCGGCCTTCATCCCTTCAGCACTAGAAAGAAAAAAAAAAAAAAACAATATTTGTTCAATACTTTTTACTTCCCCAAAAAAATAAACGTCTGATATTTGCCAGGCAAATTCAAAATATTAAAGATTAGGCAGCACACAGTACCTTACACACTGAGCCATGCTGGTCAAAGGGTTGGAGGCAAAGGGGAGGAAACCTGTGTGATGCAGACTGGACCACACCTGAAGATAAAAACAAAAGATATATGAGATGTGTGAGAAGGATTCAGTGACTTTAAATCCTTAATTTTTCCCCAATCCTACTATTCACACTGGAAGTACCCAGCATACCCACCTTCCCAGGCATCCTTGCAGCCAGCACGGAGAGGCAGTTCACACAGGAGGCGATCACGTCCACTGGAGGGTTGATGACTGACGTTAACCTAACAGACGGCAAACACACAAATTTATTCTAGGTTTCTAATCGAGACCGTTTTAAATAGGAAGTAGAAAATAACAAACACACTTTGATAAGGAGTTTGATAAGTGTCTCTGTAAAGTGAGTTTACCTCTGCAGCAACATGTAGATGCGTGACGTGAGAGGCAACAGACAATCCGACACAGTCCAGTCTGTGCTGATGATCTTATGGACCAGATCCAGGATGGGCTTCACACGTGCACAGTGAGATATAACATCTAGTACAAAAAAAAGGTACGGATAACTGAATTATGCTGAAACATTCGCTGGATCACAGTTTTTCCTCACCAAAATTTTGCATAAGTTTGGAGTGTTATTTTGCCCCCCTTATGGGATTTGTTGACAAGAACAAAAATACAAAATAGACAACCTTATCATTTAAAAGATACACCAATCTGCTTGTGAGAATATTTGACAGATCCCGCTGTGTACCTGCAGTTGAAACAACATGAAGAAGCATCTCCACCTCACAGGTGAAGAGAGTCCAGGAGCTGTAGGAGTGGTCCCAGCGGACCACGTAGCCCTGCTCGCCTCCAATCATCACCTGGCCCAGCACTCCCTGTGGCATCCACAGGTTAGTCTGCCCTGAGCCTGATGGTTGGGACGAAATGTTAGAGTGGAGGTACCTCACACAAGAGAAACATGACCTTCTATTATTATGCCTGCTACAAATAAGCATAAAAAATTGGGCACAACATTTTGTAACCAGAAAAACTAACCGAGAGGGTAGAGGAGTTTTGGTGTTTGTCTCCTCCACAGTGTCTCATCATCCTTGGAGATGATATCATTAGGCTTATGTTTGTAAACTTGCGTGTAGAAGGACATCTTATCCAAAAAGTTGTACACCTGTCACATAGAGGTAATAAAATATATCATTAAACCATTTACACAGGGAAAAGTTGAGTGTGTGCATGTGTGAAATCTACCTTTTTAACAGTCGACTTGTTTGACAGAAGTGCAGTTAGAAGCTGTAACAGTGGTCCGATCTTGTGGGGGAACATCCCGACTGCACTGTCCAGGATCATTCCCAATCCCATGTTCGGCTTCTGGATTAAAAATTTAACGAACGAAACAGATTATCAACAGTTTTTTATCCAATTTTATCGTTAAAGAAGTCTTCTTTCTTTGTTTTTTCTCACCATTTCCCAAAAGACTTCAGCCAGACTGGGAGCAGAGAGGACCTCACAGGCAGCATCGATCAGGTGGGAGCACTGTGTCGCCACACCATCAGTCTGTCGCATGCATGACGATAAAGAGCAAGTTACAAATCTGATTGTGAGTAAGGAACATTTAACATATATGCATGTAAAATCTGGATGAATACCTGTAGGCTTTCCTCTTCAAACGAAGTGATCACAAATGAGAGGAGGCCGTAGATGCACATCTTTGCTGTGCTTGCTGTGCACTGGAGATAAAAAGAGCGTGATTATAAAACCTGAAGTCTGATTTATCTCAGATTCTGACTATAAAACGAATCCGCTGTTTCCCTACTGCCAGGCGGTTTTCATTCTAGCCATCTCATTAGAGGCTGATTTAGGACTGAGGCCCCATGTGATTACATTTAACTACCTGGTAGAGAGAACCAGAAGCTCCCTGAACCCTTTTAGTAGCTGTGATGAGACGGTAACCATTTAAGTTTTCCTTTAACAAAAAGTTATAAATGTTTTTCCACCTTCTTAAGAATTTTAAATTTGAAGCGTATATCTATGTTATCTTACATTATTCCCTGAGACTCCAAGGCCTTTCAGCATGGTTGAAATGTACTTGAACACTCCCAACTGCAGGGCGGTGTTGCCTATCCTCCTGACCACGGGGCTGGACTCCTCTGGTCGCAGAGTGTGTCTCAGCAGGACCCAGGCCAGCAGCACCGGCCCCTGATGAGGGATGTCACCAAATGTCAACAGCAGCTGATCCATCTCCTGGAACAAACAGAGGAAATATAGAGGTTGTTGGTCATATTGAACTAAAAAAACACAAGGAATACATTGGTTATGCTAGCTTGTCGGAAAGAACGCTAAAAAGGTTGGGAATCCCTGGTTTATTCCATGTGCCTAAATCACTTCACACACTGTACGGTTGAGTATGATTACTCCACAGTTACATTACAAAATATTCAAGTCTGCTGCGTTTAGAGTCTGGGGTCAAACCTTGATGACATCAGGAGCATTGGAGAACTGATGCTGCTCTGTACAGTCTTCCAGGGCACACTTGTGCAGGAAGTCTATGTCCATTCCCTCAACCAGGATGAGAGAGCTCAAATATCTGCAGGCCAAAAGAAATATACAAGACATTAAGGACTACACAAGGAATCAAATATTAAGCTATGTACTAAATATATTGTCCGATAAATGCTTATTGCAGATGTATTGTGTCTGTGTATGTGTCATTCAATAAGTAACAAGAAAATTGTACAGAAATCTCAAATATATGTTTGAAATATTTAGAAACGGTGATGCCATAACACCAATACTGACCAGTTTATTTTCCAATTGTGATTGGCCCATTCAGTACATATCTTGGTTACAATTCTTTAAGAACAAATTTAAGGAATCTCTATAAAGAACATTGGCTTATGTTATGTGTTAATGTAATTATAATCTAACACTTTAAAAAGGGTACCTTAGTAGTAGCTAAGCATTTGGTTAGCTTTCACCAACAGTACTTTCTGTCTGATTCATTTGCAGTGAACTGAAGTACATTTTTAGGTTTTAATCAAAGTCGCATACCACAAAGCCAACACACTATTTACACTATCCTGGGAGACAGCTCACTTTAAAACATATAAATTTTATATGCTCATTTATGCTTCATATGTGCTCTTACCCGATGCGGTCAACAAGCGAGTCCATGTTCTTGTCCACTAGGTGTCTGTTGGTCTGCCGCAAACCAAAGCCTTGTTCTTTGAACATTTTGGTGAAGCTCAGCAGGTCGGTCGGGCTCATCTCAAAGTAAGCGTAATACAGAAAGATGATCTCCAGCAGCAGAGACTGTTCCCTCAGACACTGCAGGAACCATAGTGACACGTGCCTCTCCGTCTTGAAATGATAATAAAAACTATTAACATCTTTTGATGGACAAATGTCACCAAGTAATATGTGATATTTAAATTAGATCTAGGTTACAATATAAGTATTATGGTATTGACCAGATATAAACAAAACATATGAACCAAATTATCACCATGAGGTTTCCGTGAGTTTCCCATGTTGGTGCTTCTGCCCTGAAGAGGTTCTCAAACTGCGACTGGTACTTGCTCACGAGGTCCTTCTCCAGTTTATTGACACAGTTACTGTACTCAGTCTGGACAAAAACAAACACATCCAGAGTTGTTTTACAGAAGCAACAACAAATAAACATATTTTTCAGGGAGTAATGCACGATGTGATCCAGATCTAGCTGTTACTCACCCTATAGGGATGTCGCTCATCCTGAAAGTATGTCAGCAATAGCAGGACACATCTGAGCAGGCACATGCGCTCCTCGTAGTAATAGTCAGCTACCTGTGAATGCACATACGCAGTCATACTTATTGGATTAAATATGGAAGTATAACTATCATGCTGACTCAAGTGTAACTATACAGCAAGTGTAAATAGCTGCAGATCTCTGTACTGACCTTCAGCAGCAGCGCCTGGCTTTGTCGCTCATCCTTGAGAACAACCTGTATGGAAGACTCCGTTAGCCACCATTTGAATACCAATCATAATATCTTCTTACAATCTTTGTTCCTCATGAAATATGGTGACCTTAATGATAAATGGACTTGCGTTTATATAGCGCTTTTCTAGTCTTCCGACAACTCAAAGCGCTTTACACTACATGTTAGCATTCACACTAATACACACACTGATGATACAGGCTGCCATGCAAGGTGCCAACTTTGCCCATCAGAATCTAATCTAAATACTCATTTGCACACCGATGGTACAGCCTTCGGGAGCAATTTGGGGTTAAGTGTCTTGCTCAAGGACATGTGACCGGGGGAGCCAGGGAGTCCGTCCCTTTTGGCGAATTTCTCGCTAGATTTAGCAACTTTTGGAGCTAGTGCTGCTAGCTACTTTCATTGGAAAAGAGTTGGCAACACTGGGTTCAGTGTTTTTTCGGGTGAATCATTTTTAAAATCTAGTGTATTCTTGCTATTTTCTCAGCATTACAAACCCCACCTTTAACGAATCACGGGTTCCTCTGTAGTCCTCTTGTAGGTAGCACTGTAAAAGTTGCACACTCTGTCGCTCATCAAGACCCTGTAACATTATTGAAACATTAAATCATTAGCAAATCGGCATGAAATGCACCACCAAATGAATCACATCTTTGAAGTAAAACAGACAATTTAAACTCTTACCAATAGTTTACTGATCCTCAGACCAAAATCCTTCAATGGTTGTGCAACATCTTTGTTTTCCTTCACTTTCCCAGCAGATGACGAGCTAGAACAAGTGATGCTGACAGTTACTCTTTCGGTTGTTATGAGTAGTAGTGGATTTGATGTTAGGATTAAAATAACTGTAAACATACCTGGGTGGCTTAAAGTAACTGAGTCCTTGATGCAGTCTGTCCCAGTGTCTGTCGAGCTCTGCCTCTATCTGAGCCTGTGCGCGTCAAACAATTCATGATAAGAATAGGGAAAATCACTTGTGTCATTTTCTGTACTGTATAAATAACAATATGCTGTGAGTGGACAACAAATGTTTTCTTCACAAGTATGATTTTGGTACATCCAAACTCACTCAGAAAAGATGATTCCACTAATTACAAGACTTAAAGTACTGAGGGGCCATTTAACCCCCTCAAAACAATCCAATCATAAACTTTGATTCAACCTCCACACGGTTGTAGTTGCGACACACTTTTGCATATATGGAACATAAGGAGGAGTAGCAAGAAGACATACCGGCTCTCGCAACGCAGATCTTCCCAGCAATATGGTCCATAATTCTCGACTGCTCCTAAGAGAATAATGGGTATATTTTAGCAAATACATGTATGTATATTACACAGGAGAGTAGCTATCAATTCATCTGCATGTGAAAGTACAAGTTTATCTAATAGGCAGTTTAGGGGTGGGCATACATCGATCAGCCATAAAATGAAGCCCACTGACAGGTGAAGTGAATAACATTGATTATCTCATTACAATGGCACCTGGCAGTTTGAAGCCTTTAATAAACTTGTCTTTTTGTGTTGCTGTGTATTTAATAACTCATATATTGTGAAGCTAATTGAAACTGCCTCCTTAAAGCACATTTGGTCAGTTATCATTCTCTGTTAGAGCACTACAAAATTGGAACTCACTTCCAACCCATATTAAAGATATACATACATACTCCACTTTTACATCCAAGTTAAAAACATGGTTTGCCGACAATTACACCTGCATACACTAACATATGGCTGTGTGTTATTTGCGTCATGATCATGGATGCTGCCTGTCTATACGTGCTGTCTGTCTGCATCCCTGAATGTGATTGTACTGATGTCTGATTGTATGTTTTGATTATATGTGCTGTCTCTGCATGATTGTACTGATGTTTTACTGTTCTCTTTTATCTTTATTGATCTATCTTGTTTCTTCTCTGTCTTAACTCTTTCCTTTTAATCAATGTGCTGTAATGTATTGTTCTTTTTAGGGTGCCTATTGTCATCGGGCCGGGGACTACAGCTGGATATTAGCCATGTTGGCTAAAGCTGCCCTTTTTACTGTTATTGCTACAGTCAATTAACTGGGATTGTCCACGATATAATAAACTAATAAACTAAACTAAATGTAAATTAATTTTCCTAAGCCTGGGTCAGTCCTTCATGCTGGTAGCCATCAGGCTCCACAACCAAGGCTGACCCACATACGGTAACTATTAGGACTTTAATAAATTTAAACATGCACTATCTACCTTTTAACATGCACTATCTGGCGCACTTTACACTCACTTTACACTATACATCCTATACCACTTAATTGCTGACTGCATATATATATATGTACATATTACATTTATTTATTTATTTATTGCACATTCTACATGTATTTATTGACGGACTGTACACACTTTGTTCACCCATTCACTCGGTATCTTTTATATCTCTATTATTGTTTTTATAATTTTTGTATACCTTTACCTCTCCTGTGATTCACTCTGTTTGCTGATGTTGCTGCTTTGACACCTGAATTTCCCTCCGGGGATTAATAAAAGGTTCTTCTTATCTTATCTTATCTTAAATATTAAAAGTTGTATGTTTCATTTTAACTAACTGCAAAATCCAGTTTATTTGATTTATCAAGGGGTCGAAGGCTTAAGGTAGTTTCAGTAGTGGCTCTCTGGGTCTATTTTCAAACGGTGCAAATACAAAAGGAAATATTTTCCTTTCAAATAATGTGTCATTGTCCTCTCCATGACAAAACACTAGCAGTGGCCTCTTCTCCTGTGTCACAAATAACCAGTGTCGCTCATTGGGGGTTAATAGTGATGCATTTTAACTAGAAACGAAGCCCGGCCGCTCCTCGTCTAGTTGAATAAGCCAGTTATAGCTGAGGAGTGAACTCCACACAGACATGCTGTTGTTGTCATGCGGCTAACACACACGCGCTGTTCCAACAGCAATTCAAACTGCTAGCACATGCTAAGCTAACTTAGCTTGTCGCTAAACAGCTCAAAAGACACCATGTCAAACATAAATGTTTACTTCCCACGGGGCTTAACAAACAGACACGTTGTGTAGAAATGTTTCCTCGTTGGTAAATACTTAAAAACTATTAAAACAACGTGTTAGTTCGTTAAAGTTTGCTGCTAACGGCTCCTACCTGACGCTCATCTCCGATTCCGCCATCTTCGTTCCTGTGATCTGATTGGTTGTTAGGCTGCGTCGTCACCGCTGACGTAGGGCACTTTCTTCTTCGCTGGTATTCTTATTGTTAAATTACGGCTACTAGTAATGAGAATTATGGCTCTTTTTAGTGAGCCAGATCATTTGGCTCAGCTCGCCAAGAAGAGCCGGCTCTTTCGGCTTCTAAACGGCTCTTAGTTTTTACCACTTCTGCCTTTTTATAACTAAATTAAGCGCTGTTTTGACATGTGTGTGCACATATATCACTTAAATTTTTCAATATAATTATACTAAACCTTATAATTTCCAGAACATGATAATTGTACATGCTGCTTCGTTTCCGACTGTCACTCATCTTGTCTGCTATTCGTGCACCGCACCGTACCTCAGCGCACCACATCGCATCACACTGCAATGCACAGCATCGCACCGCACCACAACGCAACCGCACCTAATCACAACGCACCTAATCGCACCGCAACGCAACGCACCTAATCACGGCACACCTAATCGCACCGCAACGCACCTAATCGCAAAGCACCTAATTGCAACGCACCTAATCGCACCGCACCACAACGCACTGCACCGCAACACAACACTGCACAGACTGCATCGCAGGGCTAGTCTACTTTATGCAAATCACAGGCGTCCCTCCCGACTCACCGCCTCTCGAAACTCCCGAGAATCTTTTAAAATAAACGTTGTTGGTCCAAAATAAAGACAGATTCAGCAACTGCTTGGCTTCTTTCTCGCCTCAATATTTTCAGAAACACATTTCGGTGAACTATTTTCGTGAAATAAGAGAAGAAAGTTTCCAAATGAGCCTCCATACTGGTTCTGGTTTGAAACCTAGGAGCAGCAGCCAACGGAGGGAAAGCCTTCGTCCAATTAGGTGGGGACAGCCTTGTGTCTAGTGACTGCCCACCAGGTGTCCAATGTTGGGAAGCGTCGCGACCCCTCGTGATAAAAAACGCCCCCTGTGGACAAGTACCATCACAGTCAGTGCATGGAGTGCCCTTGGCGCGGAGCAGATCATCCTATCATTCTTCCTTGAATTAAGTAAAGATAAAAAAAAGGAAAAAAAAGGGCCCTCTTACGGGAGCCGTTCTCTTATCGCTCACTTAAAAGAGCCGGCTCTTTGAACCGACTCGTTTGCGATCAACACATCACTACCTGCTACCCTTCATTTAGCAACTCGCTTAGCAACCGCCTTTTTTAAGACACATAACGGCTTCAAAATTCACGAGTGTGGTATTTAATTGATGTATTTTATGTTGTAGAACAAAACATCAAAATCTCTTTAAGCTTGTGTTAACCACAGACCTTATTTAAGTCATCTAACAAAAAAAAAACAAAAAAACCCGGAAATGCTAAAAAACTCATTTCCGGAGACTCATTCGTGTAGCACTCTATTGTGTCCGCCGAAATAAAAAATAAAAAAGCTTTAATTCTTCCATAAACATATTTTAAGTAAAAATTAAAGCATCATCTTCGGCATTTCCTCCTATATACACCTATAATCCAGTATAATTCTGTTTTTGCATATATTAATACGTCTGATTCATTTGTTATAATGTAAATAAGGGTGTAGATAATTAAAAAAAAATTAAAAACACACAGTATGCGCTTTCGTAAGGACACAGTAACTTAAGAATTTATTTAATTAAAAATTATAAATTAAAAAACAACGAAAACCACGCCTTTATGAGGTTTATATCACGTGGTGCGGCTGTCAAATATGGCCCCCTCCTTCTGGGTGTGAGAGAGAGAAGCGACAGCTGACAAAGGAAAGAAATCTGTCAAATGAGGACAAAAGGACAGCGCCGATTCATTTAACACCGCACCTTCGTCCAGATAACACTGCACTTATGTGGTACGTAAGCTTGTCTTTCTCAAACTGGGTTGTATGTCTATTCTGCCTGCAGTTTTATTATGATACCTCAGCTGTATCCGGCCGCTAGCTTGATGCTGTCTGAGGTTGCAGCATCCTTGGCTTGGCTTGCAGAGGGGGGATGCGTTTCTATTATTATCATTTGCATGGATGTAACAAATGACTGCATATTTTTTTACTCTTTTATCCGTCAGATGTGATGGCCATGTGTTAACACAACCTTCACAGCTGATTCAGCTCATTAGAAAGTCAGTGTAACCTCCAACAACCCCACCACACACACACACACACACACACACAGAACAAAAGGTTGCAGCTGATGTAGAAATCTGCATTTCTCTGGGGTCCTATTCACTTGTTTAGATAGTTCCATGGGTGAATGTTCAGTGTGGCCATAGTTCATGACAGAAAAGCAGATAAAACATGAGCAAGGTTCACTAAAGATGACTCATGGCTGTAATGTACCTAGGGAACATTGAAGAGGTTGTGCAAAGAGCTGCTGGAGATATCTGGCAAAAGATTCCATTTATAGCCAGCAAAAAAAGGCTATAACAAGAAAATGGTATAAAGCAGGACCTCCAGGGAAAAGATCACTGGTTTGAGATTGCCCATGATATTTTTTTTCAATGGAAAAACTGACAACTAAAAATTAAAAGCAATATCTTTGACAAGAACTGGGGGGAAATGGATAATTTACATGGAACATGAAACATGATGCATGTGTTGTTGGAGAATATATACATGTTTGACTGCCCCTGACTGTTTTTGTTAAATAAATATCAAATTTAAAAAAAAAAAAAAGAAAAGAAGATGACTCATGGACTTAGTGCACCCAGTCTCACCCCGCACCTCCCACCCTCATCCACCTCCATTGGCCCTCCCGTCAAGTCCCACATCACCTACAAAATCCTCCTCCTCACCTACAAATCCCTCAATGCCCTGGCTCCTCAGTACCTATCTGACCTCCTCCTGGACAGCTTCAAAAGACTTCTTAAAACCCACCTCTTCAACAAGGCCTCTAGCTACTGCTATGTTCCGTTTGTTGTGTCTATTTATGTCTATGTTAAGCGTCCTTGGGTTTCTTGAAAGGCGCTATATAAATCCAAGTTATTATTATTACTGGATTCAGTAATTTTCTATTTTGTGGTGATTTATTCTTGAATTGTAAACTCGCTGATTCATTTCCCCCCCTCTTTTTCTAGACACCCTTAGCAAGTGAAAAGTGGCTGCCAAATGATGAAGTGTGCCAGAGAGAGGAAGTGACAGAAGACGTGCCTTCATTGTTGCAGACCATCTGTTCATCAGATCAACCCTCCTCTCCCTCCCTGTGAGCCTCCACCCCTGCAGCCATGCTGATCGACCCCGTGCTCGTGGAGTCCTCTGTGGTGTTGGCTGTGTTGCTGTGCGTCCACATGGTGGTGTGGAACCAGCACTCGTGGGGCAGCATAGCCCTCTTCATCCAGGCGTTCTACGTGCAGCACAAATGGGACCGTCTGCTCAGGTCGGGGGGCGCCGTGTTCCAGTTCCGTCCCGCGGCGAACAGCGGCATCGTCTCGGCCTCCATGGTGATGCCTTTGCTGGGCCTGGTGCTGAAAGAAAAGTGCTCTGCCTCAGGGAATGTCTTCTTTGAGCGCTTCTCCATGGTGGTCACCATCACAGGCATGATGCTGGCTCTGTTTCTCTCGTTGATCGCGCTGGGCATCACGAGACCCGTACCCACCAACACTTGCGTCATCGCAGGCCTGGCCGGCAGCGCTATTCTCTACACGACCAAACAGACGCTGACGGTGTCTGAGGTCATCGAGGTCTTGGAGGTACTGTTGATCTTCGTTTATCTCAGCCTGATTGTGCTTTACCTGCTGCCACGCTGCTTCACACCCGGAGAGGCGCTCCTCATCGTCGGTGGAATCAGTTTCATCGTCAACCAGCTCATCAAGCGCTCCCTGAACCTGGCAGAGGTCAAAGGTGATCCGGTGAACTATTTCCTGCCGGTCGTAGTGGTGGGCTCGCTGTTGCTGGGTGTTTTCTTTGCCCTGCTCTTCTGCTTCATGGAGTCCGAGACCTGGGTGTCGTCACTTTTCTTTCACATGATGACGGCCGTTCTGGGTCTGGGAATCCTCATGCCGTGGCTCTCCCTGTTCATTGGCCGGCACCCCATCATGTGGCTGTTGGATTTTGTAACATTAAATGACAGGAGACTTTGTCTGCTGGGGTACTGGGCGTTTCTGGCTGTTGTGGCCACTTGCGTTGTGTTACACCAGAACTACCAGCGCCAGTCCGGCTCCAAGAAGCACCAGGCATCTACTGTTGTCAGGAAGTACTTCCATCTGATTGTTGCGGCCACATATGTTCCAGGACTGATATACGACAGGCAGCTGCTTCACGTGGCGTCCGTGGGTTGCTTGGCGATTTTCTTGTTCCTGGAGTACGTGCGTTACTTTCGGATCAGGCCGCTGGGTCAGCTGCTCAGGCAGCTGCTCACCTTGTTCCTGGATGAGCGGGACTCCGGGCCTCTTATCCTGACCCACGTTTACCTGCTGCTAGGCATGTCCCTGCCCATATGGCTGTTCCCCGGGCCCTGCGCACCGAAGGGGATACTTCCCGGCGCAGGCGGCCTGGTGCCTTATGCGGGCGTGCTGGCCGTGGGGGTCGGAGACACCGTGGCGTCTGTGTTCGGCAGCACCATGGGGGAGATCCGTTGGCCCGGCACAAAGAAAACCATGGAGGGCACCGCGACGTCGGTGTTCGCCCAGATCATCGCCGTGGCAGTGTTTCTCATCTTTGATGGGAGCATCAATCTGAACTCCACCTACTCGTGGATCGTCGGCTCCATCACACTGGTGGCCATGCTGGAAGCCTACACCTCCCAAATAGACAACCTCCTACTCCCACTCTACCTCTTCATCCTGCTGTTGCTTTGACTGGACAGATGGTACAAACCAAAACAGATCCCTCCCACTGTCCTCAGTTCCCTTTAAAGGGGAAGAAAGAATAATGAATTTAGAAATATATAAAAAATGATAGTAGAGGTAACAGAAGTTCTTTTAGGAATCAGTGGACTGATCAGCACAAGAGGTTAATCAAGCCGGGTAATCGTTTTGTCAATAAACCAATGAGGCACTAAAGAAACTCCGTCCTTTATGTGGCAGCAGACGTGACGTTAGCATGACATTAGAGCCCTCAGATCACAAGTCATTTCAGTATCAGTTGCTTTGAGAAATGAGACGTCGTTTCAGAATAAGTTACCAAGAAATGTGAGTTGCTAAATATTCTTTGAGCTGCGTCTCTTAGGGACAGCGGCGGTGTACGGTTTCTCTGCGCGTCACCGTCTCTGACCGCGAGGCCGCTCGACCTGCTGACACCAACAACTCCTGAATTATGCAACAGGAGAGAGCAAAGTGGAAAAATGTCCTTTTAAACACTTCTGGATGGTACAGACGCTGCTAAATGGCACAGGTTTGATCACCAATGAGAAGGTTTTTCCTATCTTGACCTTTGTATTGCCTTTTGAAGAACATTATTTAAAGTTAGCTTAGTGATACGTCTTTTTCTTAATCAACATTTTTGTTATTAGATTATTTTACCTCCCCGATGGCAATATGAAGGACTTACTGCTGAAAATATTTGCCTTAAGAAGTATGTTTTCTATCACACATTACCTACTATTGTAGATGAAAGCATGACAGCCCCTCTCAACTCTTCTTTATAAGGGCTGATTTATACTTAAATATGGCAGAAACTCACTATGCTCTTGCATGACACTAATGTGAAATTAAGTACTGTAACATGTACAAAGGTATCCTACAGTATATTTTTGTTTGAGGTTTGATGGGACCCCTTAACGGTACACTTAATATATACATTTCCTTGTGATACTGAGCCTTCAAACCATGCATATTTTTGGAGTCTGTAGATGCTTTGGGCCAAAAATGATGAACATGAGCCCCTTATTCCTTTTTTTAGCAACTTTGTTTTGCATCATTTTTATGTAATATTTACTTCATGGAAATATCCTCAAACGTCATCAGGTTTCATCTCATCATTCTTGGATGAGGACGCTACTGTTTATAACCTGAAACTTGTTTTCAGCATGAATTAATTAACAGCCTTATGTTCATCTGTAAAAGTTCTTTGGTGTTTTTTTTTTTTTTTTTTTATTTATTATGTTGTAACAATTATTAGCATGATCCCACTGGTATGTTGTTTTTGCAATCATGCTTACATTTAAAAAGAAAAAATGTAATATTGCATGTTGAGTGCATCAGAGATGAAAGATAAAACTGATATGTCTCCTATTTTAGTCCATTTGTTTAGTATTCATTCGAGGTTTTAGAAGCAGGACTTTGTGTGACTGACTGAGGCTCTGTTCAGACCTGGTATTAAACATGCATCCTGAGTGATCCAATCACAGATGGACACTTTTAAATACGTCTGTTCACACCTGACCACTTGTGATCGGATCTCACTTCCCCGCTCTATAACACGCAGTAAACACACGGCTAATACAGCAGCCGTTGTGATGTAATATTACATGAATGTCAGTGGTAACATCCTACATATTCGTGAATTTGTATGCATTTTATTAACATCAAAATATAAGGTTATTGTACGGGGACCGCCGTGCCGCCAACACTGCTGTCTTTGCCAGGTAACAGCGGGGTACAGAGCTCCAGAGAGCCGGGGATGAGAGAGAACTGACAGGCGTGCAGACGGGCCGGTGTCAGCTCCGTGCAGAGCACCGGAACAAAACCACCGACACATCTCCGACAGTATGATAATAATGCTCTTTGCGTGCCTGGTCTGATAGTCTTTAGATATGTAGCCTATGGATAAGGTATATTTTAATAAAATACAGTTGTACCGACAGGATACAGTAGCCGTTTTCCATTCGATCACACAGGCCGCGTGTTAATACCAGGTCTGAACAGGGCCTGCCTGAGTGATTGAAAACAAATGTTAACCCTTTGGTTTTGATTTTAAAATGAACATAAGAGTTTCGGATGTTGTGTTTGATAATCATTCATACATGAATTTTAGTTCTTCCATTTAAGTTGCGTCTTAACATGAACATACTTGAAAGTAGAAATGCTCAGTGTTGTCTGTAAAAAAAAAAAGAAAAAAAGAAAAATAGGAATCTGTCATCTTGTCTTCACACAAATTTAAAAAAAAAAAAAAAAAGACCTTGAAGAAGAATAAAGCTGGTTGGTGACAATGTTGATGAGGAGTTGCTGAATAAAAGTAAACCTAAATGACTGCGCAGTCTCCATGGAAAGTTATAAAATGTTTTTACTCAAATCAATTTTCCAATGTATTAAAACTTCTCATTTACAAACATTGATACATTCATCAAAAACGTGGGTTGGTCACCATTAATTCAGCGTTGACTTTGCTGTTTAACAGGCTACAAATAGCTCAGAGAAACAGATGTCATATAGGATACAAACATGTTGGTCCTTCTTCAGGAAAGAGACGAGCTTGTGTCTTTTCAATAAACTGCAGCACCAAATTCCCAAAAAACATCCTTCACTTAGTGTAGAGAGGCGGGAAAGGGAGCTCTTCAGTGGGTTGCAACCTTTAAGGACCAAACAGATGGAAACATGATCACTTGAGTCTTAGTGAGACATATCACAATTTTCCTCCTACAAAATAAAAGTTGAATTTATAAGCAATAAAACGCACACGTGCTGCCGCAGCTATAGTTTGCCATGTTATGATTTAAGCATATTTTTTATGCTAAATGCAGTACCTGTGAGGGTTTCTGGACAATATGTGTCATTGTTTTGTGGTGTTAATGTTTTCCAGTAATTAATATATACATATATTTGCATAAAACAAGATTATTTGTCCACTCCCATGTTGATAAGAGTATTAAATACTTGACAAATCTCCCTTTAAGGTACATTTTGAACAGATAAAATAATCAATTTGTGATAAATCGCGATTAACTATGGACAACCATGCGATTAATCGCGATTAAATATTTTAATCGATTGACAGCCCTAGTGTTTTTGATGCTTATGACTTCCAACTTTTCATAATATAAGATTGTGACACAACCAGATTTTTACATACAATTACAACATATAAAATAGGAATAAAAGAAACGCCACAAAGCCACCCAACTCTAATAAACTCTCACCAGTTGTCAGGGCTCCAGCGGGCGTCCTGGGTTTCCATGAGGTGGAAGGTGTAGACGTGACGAGAGTCCTCAGAGGTGTTTTGAGCACTGCGATGCACCACTTCCCCGTGGATCAGGACGACGCCACCTGAACACAGAGCGGTTGATGGATAGGTTGCGAATGTGCAACATCTGACCAACTCTCACAGCTTTGTTTGGTGCTTTGGAGTACTAATGCTGTTTTTGTTATCAATTGATTAATTTAACTGTTTAAGTCTATTAAATGTCAGAAAATAATGACTTGTTTTTTTTCTGACAAACTGTCAAAAACCCATCAATATTCAATTTACAACTACATAAAAACTGGCAAATCCTCACATTTCAAACAGCAATTGTTTGGAGTTTTTTCTGGATAAATTCCTTAAATATTTAATTAATTATCAAAACAGATGTAGATTAAGTAGAAATTTAAGTAAAGGAATAGTTTTATATTTTGGGAAATACAATTTTTTTCTTTTTTTGCTGAGAATTAGATAAGATTGATACCACTCATGTTTGTATGGTGAATATGAAGCTACAGTTAGCTTAGCTTAGCATAAAGACTGGAAACAGGGGGAAACAGCTAGCCTGGCTCTGTCCAAAGGTAACAAAATCAGCATATCAGCACCTCTAAAGCTCACTAATAACATGTTATATTGCATTTGTTTAATTTGTACAAAAACCAGAGTGTAAAAATGAAATTGTTTTTCACACAACATGAGACTAATAACCTACAATCTAGTGTCAAATATTTAAATTATACATAAAGTTGGGATTTTCTGCAAAACGTGACATTTTTGTTGATCGATTCTGCGCAGGCTTTGCTCATCTCAAACGAGCCTAATGAGCGTATTTCTAAAACCGTGGAACTATTCCTTTAAATTACTAGCACTATAAAATGCACAATGTGCATATAATGCTTATTGCTACTTTACCAAAATTGACACAAACTCTCTGGATGCACAACAAATGCCTGTGCTTCTACACTGTACAGTATATTATCTCCGATACAACCTCAGGCAGAAAGTGCTTGAAAATACTACAATTCCTCAATCACCTGTCATTTGCCCTCTTAAATTTAAAGACAAGTGAATTACCTTTTTTAACAGGTGCAACGACAAACTTCTCGTCATCATAGGTCTGCTCTCGACCGGTGAAATCTGTCAGGGGAAAGGTGCCCTTCGGGGTACGCACCATACGCCGAGAAATACCACCTGGACAAAAATCATTTGACAAATCACACAGTATGGAGGAGAAACAAAATAGTCTCTGGAAGCATATAGTGAGCAGTGGTGGAAGAAGTACTCAAACCTTTTACTTAAGTAAAAGTACCAATACAACAGTGTAGAATTACTCTGTTATAAGTAAAAGTCCTGCATTCAAAATTTTACTTGAGTAAAAGTACAAAAGTATTAGCAGTAAAATCTACTAAAGTACCAAAAGTAAAAGTACTCATTGCGGAATAATATACAGTATATCCTATAATTGTATTATATCATTGCAATAATTATTGATGCGTTCAAGCGTAAGCACCACTTTAATGTCTAATTAGGGCTGTCAAAGTTAACAGAAATTTGTTTCAATGCCACCAATTTCTTTAACACATTAATGCAATTTGCGATTTTTAGGTTGTAGCGAGCTCAGTTTTAAAGCTAGAGAGAAGATACTGGTATCATATGAAACTAGAAGGAATCAATTGGCCAATTGTGTCATACTAGCTTGTCGAGAAGGAGGTTAAATAACACTCCAAAGTTACGCAAACTTTGGGCGAGGGAAAATTGGCATGGCCATTTTCAAAGGGGTCCCTTGACCTCTGACCTCAAGATATGTGAATGACAATGGGTTCTATGGGTACCCACGAGTCTCCCCTTTACACACATGCCCACTTTATGATAATCACATGCAGTTTGGGGTAAGTCATAGTCAAGTCAGTCAATATAAGTCAAAGTCCACCACTGATAGTGAGCTTACTGTTGTGTGACCCTGGGATGAACCACAGGCAGCCATTGTTAACAGTGGCGTCTTCCAGGGCGATCCACAGCCCCATGACTCTGCCCAGAGGCTCCGTGTACAGAAATGTGGCGTCTTGATGTGGGGTCACTAACAACAACAGACAAAACAATCTGCTATAAAAGATATTTTATGGAAAGAATGTTTATTGCATGAGTCTTATATATGGATAGTTGTCTTACCTTCTCCACCAATCCCTGGTTGCTGGAGGAGAGAGAAAGAAAAAGGATGTGATAATGACACTACAAGGCATTTCTAATACAGATTGACTTTAATGCTTTACCTTAAAGATGAACATGCTTTGCAGTATCACAGGACTTATAAGACCCAGCTTCTTCGCTAAGCCCTGAAGGGAACATTGAATGTGAGTTTTAGTTATTCTGTGACTCAGTACATCATTCTTTGATATTCAACAGCTCACTCACCTGGATTTTGGGTGAATGTGTAACCTTTTTGTACAACGGCTCATAAGCATGTAGCGCTTAAAGACGGAAACTGGGATTAGTAATGAACTTTTGGAAAGATGTTTTTGTAAGATGTTTTGGAAAACATTGATTAGAAATCTCACCATGTCCCACTTTATTTATAGACCGCTGTTTT
>CAKAOH010021980.1:0-28129 GCA_916701665.1 Sebastiscus tertius | reverse complement strand
GCGCTTCTGTGTGGAGTTTCCATGCTCTCCCCGTGTTAGTGTTGGTTTTCTCTGGGTTCTCCGGCTTCATCATCCCACAGCCCAAAGACATGCAGGTTAGGTTAATTGTTGACTCTAAATTGGCCGTAGGTGTGAATGGTTGTCTGTCTCTATGTGTCAGCTCTTTGATAGTCTGGCGACCAGTCCAGGGTGAGCCTCGCCTTCGCCCAATGCCATCTGAGATAGGCTCAAGCCCCCCCGCGACAGATAATGGATGGATGGGTATTACAATGCCAGATGAATATATGCTAAGAAAGTGGGATGTGAACCCACACCTCCAGTGGAGACTGCAACCTGAATGCAGCGCCTTAGACCGCTCGGCCATCCTGACTTCATATCAGCCTGTTAAGTTTCAAATTACTGACTGGTGAGTTAAAGCTGTGCAACATAAAGCAGTGCAAAAAGCACCTACAGGCTGCATTAACAGCAACATTGTTGTATGATTCTACTGTGCGATAATTCCTTCATCTACTTTTATCATGTGATATCAAATCAAATTTATTTATATTGCACATTTAAAACAACATGAGCTGACCAAAGTGCTTTACAGACATAGGCAGGATAAAGCTGGTCAACAGAATATAGATAATAAAACATGCATATTAAGAGGGAGATATAAAGTTCAGATCGATGAGCGACGCAAAAACAGCCATTTAGTAGTCGCAAATTAGGAACACTCAAAGGCCAAAGAAAAGAAGTGGGTCTTGACGACTAGGTAGTTTGCAGATCTGATGTTGTGGGGCAGTTCATAGTGAAAGCGCTGCTCACAGTTTTCTCGGTTTGCGTTTCATGCCAAGAGTGAAACTCTCCCTATAAAAGTCTTTTTTTCCCTAACAGGATGGGTGGGGTAAAATAATCCACATGACTCATTGCTGGCATCACATAACTGCACATAAATGCATCCTGATTCTCTCTCACAACACACACAAGCAAGATTATCTGTGAGCCAAATGTCCCATACGAGATGATCCCATCACAACAGGAGGATGAAATCCTATCGAGACTGGTAGAAAGGACAAAACAGATCGCACGCCAGTGAGCTTCACTGAAGTCGAGGCTGATGACAACACGGCCTCACGCAGAGGGGGAGATGGATCCGTGATACATCCCGTCCACTGCCAGCGCCCATAACTTCAGCAGTTATGTGCTTCCTATTTAGCGTTGGAATCTGTGTTCTGCATTCCTATTGACTCTGAGGTATGTCGGATTGACCCTGATCCTTTGTTCCTATCTTTCTGTTATTTGAACAAACAAACTGTACAGTACAACACATACGTATACTGTAAGCTTTCATTTAATACAATGAACCTTAGAACTTTACTTCAGCAGCAATGCTTGTGAATGAGTGTGTGATTTGTTTTAGCAAAACTGAACAGACCTTTTCAATTTGTTATTTTACCAAAACCTTCTTGTGAATCTTGTTAGACTAACTACTGTATGTATGTTAAGGAAAGATTTTAATCTGAAAAGAGTACTCCAGCAGCTTAGTGTCTTGATTTCTTTCAGTCTGGGTACTTGCAAGAGAACAAATTTGTTTCTGAATGTGCGAGAAAGAACCAAAAAAAAACTACGTTACTTTTAAGTTCACTTTTTTTAGACCCTACCTGCCTGGGAAATGCCTATGTCTTTCCAACTCCTCACCTCCAACTTGTGCCAACGTGATGCCACTTGAGTCATCTACTCAGATTTGACAAAGCTCTGCCAGAACCACTGGAGACATTATACAATTCACAGGCTGAACGTATATTTTGTGATATATATTCCACTTCAGCCAGCCCTTCAGCAGATAGCACCACTGTACCTACATGAACCAAAAAAAGCAGCCGACTCAAAGATATTATTCTTTAGCAGCGGGAATGTCAATACTAAACTACTGTTACTGTAAATGGTTGCGGTCTAGATCCCTGATTTTAAGACCAATCACAGCAACTTTGAGAGAAGACAGACAATATGGAAGTAAATTTGAATTTGAGGTATTAGGTATGCTGCTACTATTTGTAGACTCAAGTGCATTCTCTGTAGAAGAAGCTAATGTTAATGGATAATAGGTAGGACTGTCAAAGTTAACACGATAATGCGTTAATGTAAATTTGTTTTAACGGCACTAATTTCTTTGACGCATTAACGCAACTTGCGGTTTTTAGGTTGTAGCGGACTACAAGATACTGACTGAAGATACTGGTATCATATGAAACTAGAAAACCCAAGGAATCAATTGGTACCAACCATGTCATACTAGCTTGTTTGCGATAAAGGTTAAATAACGTTCCAAACTTAAGCTAAATTTTGAAAAACTGTCATGGCAATTTTCAAAGAGGTCCCTTGACCTTTGACCTCAAGATATGTGAATGAAAATGGGTTCTATGGATACCAACGAGTCTCCCCTTTACAGACATGTCCACTTTATGATAATCACATGCAGTTTGGGGTAAGTCACGCAGCTGTTGTTGTGTTTCCTTTAGCCTCGCCTCCCAGACGCTCTCTCGGGCTCATTCACATGAACGGAGGAAGGAAAATCACTTTTTACAACTCTATGGCCATAATGATATAAATAAAGGCTATATAAAGTGTACTGGGAAGTTGATATAAATAAAACATCCACATCAAGTGACGGACCGGGAAGTTGTAATTCCACGGTTTGACCAATACAAAAACTGGCTTCAAAGCCCGGCGCTCTTCCTGGGGGCTTGGCACAGACACACATGCTCATGCCAGCCTGAGATATTCTTCTTCCATCCATTCTTCTCTTGAAGTGTGAATTCATAATTACAAAGAAAAGAAACTTGTCCGATTCCATCAGTCGAACAGCTTGATTGCTGTCCAGAGGTCCACTTCATTTTTTCCTCTGAAAATGACTGATGTGGAAACGGAGACGGGGGCCTTTGAAGCACCATGGGCTCATTGAATGAGCCTTTCAAGTGCGGGCCGACCGAATTTCATAAGAAGCAAAGACAGGTGGGAGTGAGCGAGCATGTGGGGTGACACAGAGTAAAAAAGATGTGCAAGAAGATGCTTTTGACTGCAACTCACCTTGCCTTTGATAATGAGGTTGAAAATAAGCTTTATTGGGAAAACTGGGACGGGTGTCTGGTATTGGTTGAACATGTATTGATGTGAATTTCATGTAGGAGTTATGGAGTGTTTACATCATTAATGGTAGTAAATAAGGCAGAGGAGGGAGCTGGCATCGAAACATGACGCACTACACTTGTTGCACCGACATGCGCATTTACTCCCATACAGACAGAGAAATATATGAATACATGCACACTGAACTGTTCATGAATTAACAATTGAAGGTGGTGTGAATGATGTATCTGTCCACTCAGTCATTCTCAGTCGTCACAGAACCCTTTATGGCGATTAAAGGCATCTTAGCGTTTGTCACAACAATCAAAGCAACATGCCATTTGTAAAACGTCAAGTTCCTTTTAACTGTTTACTATTTCATTGTTACTGTGCACTCTTTCATTTGATCCTCCATCAAGGCGATCAAGGCAGAAACAACTGAGATTTGAATCTTTCCAACACATTTCCCCAAATACCAGGCGTATCAAATCTTTCCAAACCCCATTGGGAAGAACTGCAAAAGTGTCCTTTTTCTGGCAGCTTTCTTTTGAAGAAGTGACTTCAATGCTTAGCGTTGTCCCGCTTTCGTAGCTGTTTTTTTCTCCATTTTAGAGCTGTAGCAAAAAGTTGATTAACTGTTTTCGTAATTTTTTTAAGCAAAGCACCTAACATTCACTGGCTCCTTGTTCTGCAATGCTTTTTTCATGTCATTTTTAATTTAATGTCTTTGTGTTTTGGACTGTTGCTCGGACATATGAAGCAATAAAAAGACATTACAATGGGTTTGGGAACTTGTGTTTTTCACTATTTTCTGACGTTTTATTGAACTAAAAGATGAATCGTAAAAATAAACACATATCAACCAATACTGAAAAAAAATTGTTATATGCAGACCTAGCTGTGGTAATTTAGTCAATAGTTGTCTCCATATTCTTTTCATTATGGCTCTGGTACACTTAGATTTTCTTCCCAATTTATGAAGGCTCTCATTGGCCTGAAAACATGATTGTTGAGATCAATGGCTTCCCAATAACTTTAGCTAGCTAGCCGGACTTGAATAAGAGAAACAATGCATGGAAACTAAAATACTGCTACTGCTGCTACTTTGAATTTGGACGTGTGAATTAAGGATGAGGCTACAAAAATACATCTAGAAATGAATTTTCCCCTCATTAATGACAAAATGGGTAAATCAGTGGTCCCCTTTGAGATCTAATAGTAAGTTAAGATATTCCAATACCATTTTTTCCTTCCCGATACCGATTTCAATATACAAACTTGCGGTATCAGCCGATACCGAGTACCGATCCGATACCAGGATCGGACCGATGCACAAATTGGCATACTCGGAACAACTCCAATAGAAAGCCCACAAAAAACTAAAACTGCAATATGCTAAAACAGTTTTGTACTTGAAGTGATTTAGCTGAGAATAAAACTAAGCATTAAAGATCAACATTATCAACACTATCAATATCCAGATGATATCTTCATAGCATAGAATCAGGCTTAGCTTAGCTCAAGGCAGAATATATTCCAATGTCTACAAATAGTAGAAGTAGTACTTTCACGTTTACTGACGTTTGCGATTTACGTCACAAATTCAAGGAAATGTACGTTTATGTTGCACAAACAGCAGGTCACGCTAACAGGTGAGTGTGATCAGAACTGATCCAGACAGTGACAAACTGCACTCCTGCTTGATATATGCGACCACAGAGCTCTGGAGACTATGTGCCTGTTCCATCGGATGCAGAAGACTGTCTCGCTATAATAAATGGCCCTGCTCGGTGTAGTCGGCAGTTTGGGAGCATTAGGAACTGAAATGCATTAGGGCTGATTAGACCGACCAAGCCCAAGTACCCTCTCCTGGTAATGAGAACGCTTTGTCACTCATTAACACCTCTACCATTCTGGCCTTGTAGAAGGAGAGCACAAGGCAAGCATTTGCATTTTTTCTTGCCAGCAGAAACAGTTTCTTTTGATGAGGTGGAGAGAATGAAAGGGAGAATGAGCGAGCAGTCAATTGCCAGCTACACTGGGAATGGTGATTGTGCGAAACAATGGTGTATGAAAAAGGGATTTGGGGACATCTGATGAGAATATGCTCAGTGCTGCTGAATGTAGCCTATATTCCTGAAGAGCGTGGTGCTTTTTTACCCGGCCGCAATCATGCAGGAATACCATAAATGGTTATATGTAACTACATTCTAGATCATGTTGTTTTAGTTAAGCATTGTATTGTGGTTAGTGTGATCAGGTGGATTTTTTTTACATTTCTAGTGGAGTTTTCAGGTAATTAAACGTTTTCACTGATTCAACAAAGAGTTGGGTCGATTTCCGGTTTCTGGTAAATTACAAGTAGCCTACATCGGCAACCTGTGCCGACAGCATCATGGCAATAAATCCAACTTTTATTAGGCCTACATTACTAATAAACAATATGACAAAGTCATTAACATAATATTATGTTTGCCACTACTGTCTGACAGGCCGTGCACAATTTACTGCCGAGCCGAGGTCGGCAACATGAAGGAGATCAAATTTCAGTAGAGGTGGGAAGGGGAAGAGTCCCACGGTGCAAGCTGTGTTTGTTTACTAGAAAATTTGTGTGTTTTTGGGTGACGAGACGAGACATGGCAGAGTTAGTCTCAAAAGAAAAATAAAACTGTGTCAAATGGCAACATTTTGGATTTGAATACAATGACAGAGGTGAGCCGAAAAACATAGACGAGGCAACTGATAACGTGGGGGCCATAGACTGTAGAGAAGTGGACATAGTCACCGTGACGTCACTCATTGGTTTGTTGACTGCCGTTTGAAACTTCGAGTTCACCATTTTCGCCGTCGCCATCTTGTTTTTTTGCAACCAGAAGTGACACGAGAGGGAGGAGCTAAGTACAACTAAACTGTGAATCAGACATTTTCAGGAAACCAAACTGTTACAGTCACTTTCATGAACTGAAAACACACCGTGAAAGGGTTAAAGTTGTAAGACGAAAACACGGACAACTCCCAGACTAGACAACGCCGTGGTGGCGATCTGTTAATCACAAAGTAGCCACCCCCTAAAACATCCTCTGCTTTATGGTCTATTTGACTCTAAATGGGACCATAATTTACTAAATGAACATCATGCTGTATTGAAGAAGACTTGAAACTAGCGATTGAGACCATAAACTCATGTTTACAATGTTTACTGAGGTAATAAATCAAGTGAGAAGTAGGCTCATTTTCTCATAGACTTCTATGCAATCTGACTTCTTTCTGCAACCAGAGGAGTCACCCCCTGCTGGCCATTAGAAAGAATGCAACTTTAAGGCACTTCAGCATTGGCTTCACTTTTGAGACCAGGAGGTTGCCGTCTGGTGATGCCGCTTCGCTCTCTGCTTCTTCTTCTCATTTAGTGTTTATTGGTAAACCAGCTTAGAGGTGCATTAACATCACCAAGTGTACTGGAGTCGCCATGCTCTCATTCATGGGCTGTTTCAGTTTTGTTATGTTCCACTCGGGGGCGGCTGCTGAGTCAAGTGCAACACCTAGTGGTAAAATTCAGTATACTAGTCCGGTCTGGTGTTTGGCTTAATATCAAACTGGTTTGAACATTTGAACACTGGCCCAAACCCTAATTCAACAGAATTTAATGGAAATGGTTCATTTCTGTCACACTTTTTCTAGTGAACCAGGTTCAGTAACAACTGTTTCTAAAACACTGTAAGCTAACACACTGCTTCTAGATGGGAGCTGGTGTCAGTGGCTTGTGGTTTCATGTTATAATTAACATTGGTTGCTCTGCTAAATTAGGCTGCTGCCAGCCAATTAGCGAGATAACAGTCTAAAGAACAAACGTCTTTCTCAACAGAGGAGAGTTTTCTCAGGCAGCAACTCGCAGTGCTTTGCAACTGAGACAAAGACTTTGGAAATAAATCCACCTCATTAGCCACTTTTTACTAAGTGGAGATGAATAAACATTAACACAACAATTTTCAAGCATTTCTTCTCTTCTTGGTCACTTTTGATCCATTAATTATTTGCTTATAGCCAGTGATACATCTGTGTGGCTGCAGGAGCTCGATCATGACTGGATGTAGCCGCTGTTCCGTCTTATCAGCCTCCGTCTATTACTCTCGACTATCAGATCCTCATCATTACGGTCTCATAGGAAACACTGTATATTTTAGAGACATTTTCCTTGTCATTAGTGATTATCAGAAAGGATTAGTATTCAGAAAGTTGGAGGACTTGTCGAGGTGCAGTCTAAGTCAATCTCTTTTAGAATGACTACTGTTAATCACATACAGTACAGGGTCTTTGCATGGTCTGTCGCCTGTGTATATACCCAAACTTCTATATTATCCTTTAGAGGCCTCTGATGTGCTATTAAAAAACGACTATTCTCACCGATATCTTATACCTAAATTGATGAAGAGGCGAGATGCAATTATGGTATGCTCTTGATACCCTTTCTTAGGAATAAACATGAGTGTGCTCTGTGCACTTTACTGAAGACATCTCTTGTGATTCCTCAGTTCTTAAGGTTACTGAAGTCCTCTAATATAACTTCAACTCACAGAAAAAAAGCTCTCTGTTTCAAGGATAACAAACAAAACACCATAAATCTTTCTCACCGCGCTTTTTTTTCTTTCTATCAGATGTCTTTTCTTTCACGCACAAACCAGAAAAATGATTATCAGAAGCCTGCATGCCTGCGCGTACTCTGCACTCGCTTTTACATTCAAAAACAAAGAGAAACAGCCGCCGGCTAAAGTTCATCCAAAGAGAAGTGATTCATGTTTATGATCTTCTCTAACACCTCAGACGCGGCTTCAGTCGTGTTTTACATATCGCTGGATGCCTTCCCGCTGTGTAACTGCGAAACGCTTTGAAGGTGTCGGGATTAATTGAGAGGTTTCTTTTTAAAAAAAATAAAAAATATCTGCCTGAATCGATTTTTCCCACCTCAGAACAAGAAGCCTGAAAACTGTTCTCAGTGTGTGAAGGAGACTTTTGATTCAAGGTGCTGGTGAAAAGAGAGGATCTGAATGACACAGTGTGGAATTCCTCACAACGTGTTTGTATTTCTCCACTGGGCCCGACCTGATAAGACTGTTTACATTCCCTGCACCAAAATATAGAGATTAGCTCTGTTTTTCTCACTGAGAGTCGAGCCCTGAAGGAGTGTTTGGTACTGTTAAAATGCTTTATCATCAGCATGGAAATCTACAAAAGCACCCCCCCTCCCAAAAAAAACAAATAAAAACCATTCATCATCTGAGATGCTTCACTATGATCAACAATCCTAAAATGTTGATTTGTTCTCTCACACTCACTCGCTCGCTCTTTGAGTTCAGAAACCCCTCCTTGATGGTTTTCAAGTGCTCCTGCTCGGCATTTGTGCAAGCGTGAAGACTAACTCACCTCCTGGCCCTGCGATGACTGTGGTGTTTGCGTCCTTTTCCTTTGATGCAGCCATTCCTGTCCGTCGTGTCCACCCTGGTGTCCGCCACCTTCCTCTCATCAGTCTTCAGCGGCTGGCAGGCAGTCGTCTCAAGGCTGTGAGGAAAGCAAAAAAAAGATTTTAGTTTTTGCTCTCATGCCTTCTAATGAGAACTCTGTGATTTTTCTAGTTGTCCACACAGTTGACGCTTCCATCATACAATAGTGAGGAGGATTTTGCATGCTTGGTTAGCCTTATTCCCTTTGGTCTACTGGATATGTGTTTTATTCCCCTCCATTTCTCCCCGCCAGCCATTCTCTGGGAAAATTGGAGGTCAGCCATTTACCATTCAAATCGAGGTGTCAATTGAAATGTAGTTATTTACATGCTTCAGTTGATCTGACATTTTGGGAAATGGTGTTTTCTATCTCATGCTGGGCAGATGCAGCCGCAGGAGATGCATGGTCATCAGAATAGTTTGAGTAGTTCTCCTTGAAC
The DNA here is from genome assembly GCA_916701665.1 of Sebastiscus tertius. NCBI lineage: Eukaryota > Metazoa > Chordata > Actinopteri > Perciformes > Sebastidae > Sebastiscus > Sebastiscus tertius. The sequence continues at coordinate 19,086 of CAKAOH010021980.1, read as the reverse complement.
TTTTTTCTAATAAACCAGAGCTTACACTTTTTTAGTTATCAAAATGTATTTAAGAGTAACTAAACCTAGTATTTATATATATATATACTTTATTAGGCACACCTGTTCAATTGCTTGTTAACACAAATAGCTAATCAGCCAGTCACATGGCAGCAACTCAATGCATTTAGGCATCTAGAGGTGGTGAAGACGACTTGCTGAAGTTCAAACCGAGCATCAGAATGGGGAAGAAAGGGGATTTAAGTGACTTTGAACATGACATGGTTGTTGGTGCCAGACGGGCTGGTCTGAGTATTTAAAAAACTGCTGATCTACTGGGATTTTCACGCACAACCATCTCTAGGGTTTACAGAGAATGGTCCGAAAAAGAGAAAATATCCAGTGAGCGGCAGTTGTGTGGACGGAAATGCCTTGTTGATGTCAGAGGTCAGAGGAGAATGGGCAGAGTGGTTGGAGATGATAGAAAGGCAACAGTAACTCAAATAACCACTCGTTACAACCAAGGTATGCAGAATAGCATCTCTGAACGCACAACACGTCGAACCTTGAAGCAAATGGGCTACAGCAGCAGAAGACCACCCGGTACTAGCAGCGGCCACTTTATTAGGTACACCTTGTACCTAATAAAGTGGCCGGTGAGTGTATATATGGGTATTTAGTAGTGTTCTTAATGGATCAGGTCCAAATCTTGAAATTTTAGTGCAACATATTTGAATTCCACATATTGTGTTAGAAATAAGCATAGCGACCGCCCTCTACTATTGCAATTGAATTTTGCTTTTAGCTGATCTGAGCGAAGAGCAAAGTTCGTATCATGTGAAGGCAGCTTCAGTCCCCCTCCCAGCCCTACCCATGTTGAGACTTTTTTAACATTTTAGAGGCATTTTTTTTATTTCTAGAGGAGAGGCACTTGAGCCAAATCTCTGGGGTTTAGTTACTCTTTAACACCGGCATAAAAGCAAAATCAAGAAAACTAAAAAGTCACATACTCAGCCTCGTGTTTGAACACATTTTCCACAGTTTCAAAATTGAGGCAAATTATTTCCGGCTTCCAATACCGACACAACGCTGCTATAAGCCAGGTGTTTACTAATTCAACCGCTTCCACCTGAACCGCCCAAAAATCTTCATTCATAGTCAAATGCGGCTGCAGAACGAATGACTAAATAAACTGAATGATTAGATGTGAGCACACAGTTCTAGCCCTGCTTATTATCCTCTGTTTTAGTCATGGGAGATTTGAGCGTAATTACACATTCTCCTCTTCTTCGAGTGGCTCCCGTCTGATTGTAATGAGAAGATAATCAGAGCCGGAGATTAGGCCGTCAACGCCGCCTCCTCCTCCTCTTCCCCCAAGTGACGAGCAGGCAGGAGCCGTCGCTTTCTATCTTCCTCACCTTTGCTTTCCTCTGCTACTCTGCATAAGAGGGAGTGCCCCCGGCAGGGAACTAATAATGTAAAACGGCAGACTGGGTGCTCCGACATGACTGAGTGTTTGAAAGGTGATCGGGGAGATAAAGACAACCACCGGAAGGATGATTAGTCTGATCAAGGAGGCTGATGGGAAAGGAACCTTCAAATATCCTGGTGATTTGGCTGATGTTCTCCTACTGTTGTTGGAAATGCAAATAAAAGTCTGCTTACCGTAAAAGTGCAATTAATAGCCCAGGCTTTTATTTGCTTCAATCACTAAACTCAATCGGCGTAGTCTGAAACTCAAAGACCACCTTGATAGATCATGAATCTTACTTTGTCATTGTTGGTTTTCATTTATGTAGCAGAGTGAAATGTCAGAGAACAACCAGTAGGAATGGGAGATACGGATAGAAACCTCCACATCTCTTGCCTGGTTGATAATCTGTGTACGACCAGTGGGCCTCCTTCGGGTCTGAAAAGTGAAGCCAATGCTGAAGGGCCTTGAACTTGCATTCTTTCTAACAGCCAGCAGGGGGCGACTCCTCTGGTTGCAAAAAAAGTCTGATTGTATAGAAGTCTATGAGAAAATGAGCCTACTTCTCACTTGATTTATAACCCCTTTAAACATTGTAAACATGGTTGCCTGGTTAGCTCAGTTGGTAGGGTGGGTGCCCATGTAACAGGCTTTAGTCCTAACCGCGGTGGCCTGGGTTCGAGTCTAGCCTGTGGCCCTTTCCGCATCCACTCTCTCTCTTTCCCCCTTTCCAAGACTCTATCCACTGTCAATAATTGCTTAAAAAATGCCCCCCAAAAAAATAACTTTAAAAAACATTGTAAACATGAGTTTATGGTCTCAATTGCTAGTTTCAAGTCTTCTTCAATACAGCATGATGTTCATTAAGTAAATTATGGTCCCATTTAGAGTCAAATAGACCATAAAGCAGGGTATGCTTTAGGGCGTGGCTACCTTGTGATTGACAGGTTGCTACCACGACGTTGTCCTGTCTGGGAGTTTCACGGTATGTTTTCAGTTCATGAAAGATAATCATAACATTTTTGGTCGCCGAAAAATGTCTTATTCAGCGATCGGTTGTACTTAGTTCCACCCTCTTGTGTCACCTCTGGTTGCAGTAAAACAACATGGCGACGGCCAAAATGCTGAACTCAAGGCTTCAAAACCGTAGTTCACAAACCAATGGATTACATCACGGTGACTACGTCCACTTCTTATATACAGTCTATGTGTATGACATGCTCCGTGAGGCTGAATCATAGGTACACGGAGCGCTCCTCTCTGTACAAATGTAAGCAGGGCAAAGTGAAAAGGGAATGATGTTGTTGGTGCGGTCAGGTGGAACGGTGAAGACGGTTCACCTCTTTTCTGATCACGTGTACATCACGACAGTCGTGGTTGGTTGGTCAGCATCCGACACGGCTGCCATGTCTCTCGGCAAGAATTCATGAGTCAGTGATAACTTAATTTGAAACAGTGACCATCTCAAACGGAAAATTATTTTCTAGAGTGATCCCAGCAAACACGAGGAAGTCCATACAGTAATTCTGTCACACCCTCTATGCACACACCAACAATAAGCACTGCATCTCTCGGCTACATTACTGCCAGCCTCCTCTTGTATTTGCATTTAGATGTATGTGAATTTCAGTATGTCTTGGTGGTGCTCATTGAATGTATATATTTATCTGACAACCTAATCAACCAAAGCAGAATATGGAAACCATCTGAAACCACGCAAATGTGTCATTCCTTCAGTGGAAATCATGGAAGATTTATTTGATTCACCATCTATAGGTGGCCAGAACACATCACAGCTGTCAATTCACAGCTATAAAGAAGACCTTATACATAAACATAGAGGTCTTTGGCTGCTGAATGCTTTTAGTGTGACAAAAGATATTGATGTTCCAGCCTGCGGTAATACTTCCTGCGAAGATCTGAACAATATAAGCAATTTACTTGACACGGGAGAACAAAAAGGCTGAAACATTTGCGCTGTTGAATGCGCCGCTCTGTGTCTCTGAATAAAGCCGGAGTGGAAAGTGGCCCAAAGCTGCTTTAACTGCCCACCCCCGCCCCCTCTCTCTCTCTGCCTCTTTGTTATTTGCTGTCACTCTAAGAGCTGTGGTTGATGAGTTCTAAATTAAATCGATTTCGCCATCGCGGATGCACATTCCCTTGATCCAACTCTGCAATTTATGGCTGAAACTTTCCAAACTATAAGCACCTGGATTTATCGCGGGCTGTTTGTATCTGTCAAACAACACCCCTCACTCTTTCTTCCACACACACAAGCACGGACAATCCTTTTTGTAGTCGTAATTCATAACCGGGCAGCAGTTGAAGGTATTTAAAGGGACAATTCAAAGTACCAAACTGGCAAAAAGCTTTAAAAGAATACAAATACTGAGCGGATTAAGTGAGAGTCCTCCATGACTCCATGACGATGAATTACGTGGACACTAATCTTTAAATATCCTGGTAGCATCCCACTTCTTGACTGTTTGACCTCTTCCTCCCATCATGTGTGTCTTACTGTACATGCATGCTTCAGCACAGCTCCCTTGGCGATGAGTAAGTCTGTCACTGGAGGCTTAGAGGAGTGACCATGCTGTGACTAGCTCTTGTTTCGGTCTCTTGTCACAGAGGGAGCGTCTCGCTCCGTCATACACGGCTGCTGTTCGCTGTCACGTGGATGATAATAAATACTGACAGATGGTGCACAAAAACACACTGCAAACAGGAAGACGGCGCTTTTTTGGATGGATAGATGGGTGCAGTGCAGGATGTGTGTGTGTGTGTGTGTGTGTGTGTGTGTGTGTGTGCCAATGTTGTCTCCCACAAAATGTGTTTAAAATTCGCCAACATATTGGTGATTGCTTCCATGAAAATGCCAAATCTAACAATGAATTGATTCTATTAACATGTATCTGTATTTTCTGTGCTGCAGCTTATTCCTCAGTGCCAAAGAGCTCCATTGTTGTGCAAAAACACATCAATGAGCCACACCATTGCACCGGGTGACATGCTGCTTTATTACAATGAACATGGGCACTAGGTTATTTAGAGTCCGTCCCAAATATACTGTCCAGGTGCCCTAAACTACAGCTAAAAGTAATCCACAAAAAATACACTATTTACTTCTGTTTGAAATCAGGGATGCGTTGATACCGATACCGGATCGGATATCGGGCCAATACTGAGTCAAATAGCTGGATCGGGTATCGGTGACAATGGGGCCGATCTATTCAGTTTAATTCTATGTTTATATACTATATACATTATAGACTGGACTTTTAATTCCTGTTTTGACAAATTTGTTGCTGCATTAAAAAGGTTTACACTTGAATTATGTTTTTCAGTGTTAGTCAGACAGAAAATTTATTCCATAACTCCATTAATTAATTTAATAAACTGGATATCTTTAGATGTTGGTCTAACAAGCAATTTGAAAACGTCACCTTGGACATTTAGGAAATGCTGAAGCTCATTTTTCACATTTTATTGACCAAACAATAAATCAAGAAATAATTGCCAGATTAATAGATAACGAAACAAAAAATGATTTGCAGCCTTAAATGAGTTGTATGTGAATGTAATGTTTAGGAGACTGAATTACAAATGTGTCACATTATCAACGGGTCTATTTGGTAAAAAAAAAAGAAAGATGAAAGAGAAAAGCAGAACATGTCTAACCTTTTCATTTCTTTCAATCTAACCATCTGCTTGTCTGTTGATCTCCCAGCTCCGTGCTGATATATTCGTAAAACACCATCGACTGCCAGAGCCACAGGAGGATCATCATAGTTTGTGTACAGTTTCATTGTCCACACCCCATTTACGATGTTAAATTGAGATAAACTGCTACAATATCTGCCAGGAGCTGCTCTGTAATCTGCCAGCTGCTTTACACAACACAGGCTCGCTGTCGGAGGGCTCAAACTCACAACATCCGCTGACATCGTACAGGTGTGCAAGAAGCATGCAGGCAGCCATTAAACCAACCAGCAAAACAGTGATACACGGCTCCGCTGTTTGCATTAAAAACGTGTCAAAATCACACCGGCGATTAACACAGATTGCATTCTCAGCTGCCTCAATTACACTCTGCAAAACATGTTTTCATCTGCACTCTGCTTTTTCAAATCAAGTGTTTACTCCGAGCGTGTGAATAAAAGCTACCTGGCAGTTTGCTTCAGGAGGCGCTCCGGGGTGTTTTGAGTGTGTGCAGAGCTGGAGGAGTCTAGAGGATCTATGGGGACACAACAAAACACACAGCACTCGAAGGCAACCTTTTCCCTCTAACCCTTGTGTCTACAGACACCCCGCTGTGACAGAACGAGATCTTACAAGATAGCGTTAAAGAGACACTCGAGGGGCATTTGTACATTTGCTGTGATCTCATCTGTTCCTGAAAGCACAAACAGACTTGGTTGTGTTTTGCTGTCTCAACGTAAATCAGTGTAGCCTCACAACCTTTGCTTCTAGGGAACATTTAGTTAAATTCATTTTGTTTAATTAGACACGTCTGCACCACAAGTGTACATTAGATTATCCACATACTCTTAACTCTTAACATACTCTCTGCGCCCCAGGTAAGAAATAGTCTGGAACATAACCTATGGTATCGTTTTTACAAGGGCTGTCAAAGTTAATGTGATAATAACACGTTAACGCAAATTAGTTTTAACGCCACTAATTTCTTTAACGATTTAATGCAACTTGCGATTTTTAGGTTGTCGCAGGCTCAGTTTTAAAGCTAGAGTGAAGATACTGGCATCATTTGAAACTAGAAAACCGAATCAAATCTCCCTTTAAGGTACATTCTGAACAGACAAAAAAATGTGCAATTAATTTGCAATTAATCGCGATTAAATATAGCTAGATATAATGTGTTAATTAGTGAGCTTTAGAGCTGCTGGTATTCAGATTTTGATATCTTTGGAGACAGCCAGGCTAGCTGTTTGTCCCCAGTCTTTATGTTAAGCTAAGCTAACTTGCTGCTTGCAGTAGTTTCATATCAACCATATAGACATGAGTTGTACTGTATCAATCTTTTCATTATCATAACATATGGCCTATAGTGTGGACAAAAGTTATTAACAGTTCTACCAAATGATTTTGTTTTCTTCTCAGATAGATTCTTCTGAGGGACTTAATATTCCAAGCCGATTGCATGGGAAGGCGTATAAATAGCATGATATTACCAGGACATTCCCTGTGTCATAAGAATGCATTTTAAGCTTTTTGTTTGTCATTTGTACGCCAAAATAAAACGTAACAAAACTACAGTAACGGCTGCAACAAAACCACTTAGTTAGGTTTAGGAAAAATACTATGGTTGGGCTTAAAATTACATGGAAACAACGTAAAAAAAGTACGGAAAACACGTCACAGACATCACTGACAAAAAAATTCCAAGCAAAAATACTATTCGATAATCACTGGCAATTAGTCGATTATATTTCGAAAATTGCTGCATCCCCCTGAACGAGCCACACACGTTTTACCGGTAGTAATGTTACTATCAGCGCCTGCGACGGTTAAAACAAGGGGAAATATATATTTTTTAAAAACAGGACGATCGTCACATAAACTAGTCAATTTTTTTAGAATTTAATGACATTTAATGTTGAAAAAATCGAAAATCATGACCCATTCCTAGTCACTAGCTCTCAGCATATTTAAGCAAATGCATTTACATTACAGTCAGTACAGACAACATGGCATATAAATAACAGGCCAAAAGCGAGAATGGCGCTCTTGTTGCATGCAAAATGACTTAAGATTATCGTGTCATTCATATGCCATTTAATTCAACCGCGTTGAGTATTCAGTGTTTCATAAGAAAAAATTCAATAAAGTCACAAAAACATTTTTTTTTTCTTTGTGATCCCTTAAATCATTTTATGACTCCCAGATTGGGAACCATTGGAATAGGTGATTTATAAGTGTAATCCAAGTGTAATAATAAAGTGTAATAATGTGTTAAGAAAAACAATTCTGATGTTTGGTATTAAACTTGAAGATATATGACATTTTATTTTCAGTGACTTCATTACAGATATAGGTTCAAGCCTCCAAAAATCCATATTGGTCGACCCTGTGTCACTTTGGTTGCCATGCCATCCTCACACGCCTGCTGAGAAGACTCACACCTAACAGAGCAAGTGAATAATAAACTGTGGCAAACAAGTTAGGGGACATACATGGAAGGATCAATACAGCTAACCCTAAAGCAACAACAGGAAAACAACATCAGGGGATCGATGGATGATACGTCACTTTGAGAACAAGACATATGGAGAAGCCAAAGAGAATTTTTTTCTAGATTTGTAAAGCACATATGATCTCAAACTCAATTATGACGCAGTGTTGAAAATACAAATGAAATGTTGGCTCATTTAAAAATGGCTGACATTAACTGCAGAACTCTTGAAAGAAACTTTATTTCTGCATTGAGTGTAGTGTCATTCCTCTTTACAGTGGAGTGGCCCTCGGTCTAACAACCCAAACATCCTGATTATTCAAAGTGGAGGGTTGCCAAATTGTGCAAATTAGCACTTAAGGAGCGCTGTTCTAAGTAACAAGCTTGTAAACACGTCAAGGCTATCAGAGCTGATAATGGAGGCCGAGGAAGAACTTGCATGACCTTCATCCTCTCAGGAGAAATTTGTGTAAGTGACAGTAAAGTGTGCAGAACTGGGCTGCTTTTAATTTTTTTTTTCTCCCCATTTCCACAGATGATTTAAGAGTTCCCCCGCCACACTTGAGGTTCATGGAGGCTAATAAACTTTTCATTATCCCTGTCAGAGCCACCAGGAACAATTGATTATCGTTATTATAGGAGCGATGATAGTTGAGATAATTACCAGGGAAAGAGATGATCTACTACCACAATTAAAACCCAAACACGGTGGTCCCGAGGCACTTGGCTTTAATTTACACTGAGAGTGTTTATCCAAGTTTCAGACTCCAGTCAAGAACAACTTCATCACCACCCAAAGGACACAAGCGAGCAATTAAACCCACACAAAGTGAATCCAACGCATCCCTCACAAGGCTAACTCTTAAGGCACAAACTTTTCCATGCAAGCTGGATACTTCTGGATAGAAAAGTGTTATTGATTAAATGTTAAGAGATTTTGAGGCAATCATTCAGACAAACACGGACATGCAATCAAGCAGTCCCAATCAATTAAGCACGTGAGCAAAACATCCAACCGCTCCATCACTGAAGCTGCCATCAAAACTGTACTAAATTGAAATGAGCTTCTGCATGAGCTGGCATGTTTGGGAAAATATAATCTAAGATATCTGACTAATAAACACTTATGTTGCCATGAAATTATATCCAGTTTGCATAGCTGCTCTTGTGGGGGTTGTCACGTCCCCTGGAACAAGTCTGTTCATGTAAAAGTGTTGTTTCTTTTCATATGGTTAAGAAAATCACCTCCCGAATTCCCTCCCCAGCGGAGGTGGTTTTTCTCCCAAACGTACACAGATGGGTAATAGATTTTTTTTGTGACATTCCTCCCGCTGGAATAAATTGCAATGATGGATGCAAATCCTTTTGGCCGTCTGAGATCAGCCCCAAATTGGCCGCCTCTTCTTCCTTACAATGCATGATGGGAAGGCAGAATGATAGAAGTGAACATCAAAGATTTAATGGCTGTTCAGCCCCCGTTAGGAGGTATCACTGGCTCCAGGCAATTTCCTGTCTTCGCTAGTTTTCTCCGAATGTAACATCCAACTTCAGCATTAAGCTTTGACAGTACATTAGGCTGTAATTACGCAACAATGGGAATGAGTTTTGTGTTCTCTATTTTAATTTCAAGGCTCATGATTTATCTATAAATGAATTCTCTGTAAATGAATTCCCTCAACAATTTGCATTGAAGAGCTTCACACATTGCATCAAAGAGCAATGGTGGGAAGCGACCAAGTACATTTACTCAAGTACAATTTTAAGATGCTGGTACTTTACTTGAATATTTCCATTTCACGCTACTTAATACTTTTACTCTGCTTCATTCCAGAGGAAAATGGTATAAGTCTTACTACACTACATTTATTTTTACAGCATAAAATTTGATATAAGAAATAGGATGTCAAAATTAACGTGATAATAATGTGTTAACCCAAATTTTTTAATGCATTAACGCAATCCATCTTCCGTAAGTCGTACCAGGCTCAGTTTTATAGCTAGAGTGAAGATAACGGCATCATACAAAACTAGAAAACATAAGGGAACCATTGGTACCAACCATGTCATATACCAGCTTGTCGGGGAAGAGACTAAATAATGCTCCAAACTTACGCTAAATTTTGGCGAGGAAAAACTGGCATGGCCATTTTCAAAGGTGTCCCTTGACCTTTGACCTCAAGATATATGAATGAAAATGGGTTCTATGGGTACCCACGAGTCTCCCCTTTACAGACATGCCCACTTTATGATAATCACATGCAGTTTGGGGCAAGTCATAGTCAAGTCAGCACACTGACACACTGACAGCTGTTGTTGCCTGTTGGGCTTCAGTTTGCCATGTTATGATTTGATCATGTTAAATGCAGTACCTGTGAGGGTTTCTGGACAATATTTGTCATTGTTTTGTGTTGTTAATTGATTTCCAATAATAAATATATACTTACATTTGTATAAAGCAAGCATATTTGCCCACTCCCATGTTGATAAGAGTATTAAATACTTGACAAATCTCCCTTTAAGGTACATTTTGAAAGGATGAAAATTTGATTAATTTGAAATTAAAAACACATATGATAAGCTTAAAACACACTCTTTAAGATATAAGCAGTGGTTTCAAACATTTTGGGGATTGTGACTTCTTACAAAAAAGCAGTTAGAGCCTTTCGTCACATTTTAGATGTCTATAAATTGTTAACAGTTCCACCAAAGAGAGATTCCCCCTCTAAATGTCTCTGATGGTTAACTTTTAATAACTGTTTGAGGCCAAAAGAGGTGAAATTATTCAATATTTCACAAAAAAGAAAAGATATAAAGAAAATAAAAAGTAGAACGTGTACACAACTTGTTTTTCTTCTTCTTTCTTAACCCATTAATCATCTCACAACATCCAGGCTGTTCTCATATGCCGTTCGAAGCTATACCAACTAAATTTGTATATATTCCACAAAATCAATTCGTATGTAATCCACATAATCGTGAACCAGGAAGTATAAAGAGTGACAAACACAGTGTAGAAGAGAAGTAAGATATCATGCGAAGTGTTGTATGAGGATACGTTGTGACCCTCTGGAAGGGACCTGACCCCTAGGTTGGGAAACACTGGACTAAACTAGCTCCACCTCGACCAGCCACAACAGTGAAATACTGCTTACACATTGATGCATCAGTATGAATAATCTATTGATGTCATACTAATATGTCAGTCAAGACTACTTTCAATACTTCATGTACATTTTGTTTTTACTAATGCAGGATTTTAAAATGCAGGACATATACTTGTAATATTGTATTTTTACACTGTGCTATTGGCACTTTCATGAAAGGATTTGAATATTTCTTACACCTCTGTCAATGAGCTAAATGTTATTTGTTGAAAACAAAGTGGATTACTTGATTGTACGTCCTACATGTATGGATGATAATGTGTCTTTGTGATTACATTTGGAGAACAACTGGCCCTGATTATTTCAATCAGAATGACTACATGGTCTGTGAGTATGAAATAAGCTGAACATCCTCGCCTCACTATCAGCCAATCAGCAATAGCGAGGCCTTTACCCTTCCAGCGGGCGGGTACGCTGTGAGCCAGAGTGACTTTGACGACAAGTGAGGTTGGTTTATTCAATTATTGTGTCCTGATGATAAAATGGGAGCAACATAATGGCTTGATTAATTTCCTTATCACGGTGAGCACAAAGAGTAATTACCACCAAATCCACCGCTTGGTGAACCACACATCAATCAAATTAAAGCAGTCTCCACTCGGCAGCAATCACTTCCACACAGAACAAATGAGTCGATTGGCTCCGACCTCCGCCTCCGGCCAGGGAAGTGTTTACCTAAGAGCTGTAACTCCAAGCAAAAGGTCACTCAGGGTGATTAGAAATCTCTGAACATGTCAGAAATTGTAAAAGAAATTGTGTAAAGCCAGTGTGAGCGAGGCTGTGCAGGACCTCTGTGAATTTATTTGCCTGAAGCGATCATTAAAGCTCACGACAATCCTGACGTCTGGCCGCTTCTAACCAGCAGGAGAATTGTGTAAATGGGACGCTGCGATCAAATGTCAACACATAATAACGCGCGAGCAACTCCATGACCTCCAATCACATCCACGACAACTCACCACACAGAGGCGTATTCACAATGCTAATTTCCTAAAAGCAACTATTATATGAAACTGAATTGATGCTGTAGTTACAGGAGCGTCCAGTAGAACTACTGCCTCTGTTCTCTTCCCTGTTATAGTGAGGTAGAATTGGTTAACAGAGACTGAGTGAAGCTTTCTGGCTGGTTGGTCAGAGTGGGATCGATACAGGAAGAAAACTGTGACCTCTGACCTCAGCGCTCAGTCACAACATGGCTACTCAGGTTTACATTTTAAAGCCAGATTAGCCTCCGTTTGTGCCTCTCATGACAAATAAATAAATAGCTGGAAGGTCATTCAACAATTACTGTAGGGATGCACGATCCAACTTTTTCAGTCCCAATAGGGACTATGTACCGATCCAATACCAGTGTTTGATTAATAAGCTGTATGCCTCACTGTGTGGAAGTGACTGGGATCATTCTTTTATATGTAAGGCAACATCAGGCTTGATTTAAACATAACTTGGTTAAACAAAATGAAACAAATATATACATGGATATACATTTACTGAATTGTTATTCATTATTAAAATAATAAAGTATACATCAGCAACTAAAAGCATGCAGCAACAAATTGGTCAAAATTTATACAGGAATTAAAATTCCAGTATATTCTATGCATAAATGATATATATACTGTATATATATTTGTTTTTCTTCTTCCTAATGTGCGAAACAAATTGAACCGAAACCAAAACTGTGCCCCAAAAATCACAATACAAACCGAACAGTGGGCTTGTTGAACCGTTGCACCACTAGTTTGAATGTAAAACAACATGAGATGCCCACTCTGAATGTTAAAGCCAGGTATGACCTAAATAGATACTCAAAACAGAGTTTTTAAACAGTACATAAGTCATACAGTTACTCTTTATTAAAAGTAACTCCTGACAGTCCTTTTAAGATATCCACAAGACAGAAAACAGACATTTAAAAACAGAATGAATTTACAGTAAACATCAAAATATTGCTCAAAGTTTCATCAAGCTGTTTGGTTGGATGCTTCTGAAGTTATACAATTCCTTTTGTTGCATCAACATTGAAAGAGCCTCCTCACTGCCAGCTCTGGCAGCAGTGAGTATTCTTGTTTGCTACTTTAAATAGATAGCCTGGAGGTCTATTTCTACCTAATTTGTCCTAAAATACTGCACATTAAAGAATGAGTCCATAATTTGAGGAAGGAAAATAAAAGTAAACAATGCAGGTGTGACAAAGTAATAACTTAGGTATGTTGGAAAAAGTAACTGTTGTCAGTGTTGAGTGTCAGTCAGTAAAATCAGAGCACTCTATCCCCAACGCTGTCTCTGAGCTCTAGTGCTAAAGTCAGAACATCTCATTAAAATTAAAATAGAGGAAATAGATGTTCCTCTCCAGAGTTATGTAAATGAGAACTGTAACATCAACTGGAGGATGAACCCTTTTGCTAAATAAATTCATTTTTCCAGCCAGTGAATCATAGCCTAAAGGCTTCATTTGACTTGAGTAAACCTGCTGGATTTCATTGGCAGCTCTTTCTATTTGCCTACTCTCTGTAGAGCTAAAATCAAATCAAATCGCAACGCCTAGCGCTCAGATTCACAAGAGCTGTTAGCGCTGTGGTTCATTATAGGAGCCGCTACAGGCTTAGAGGAGGGGAGACCGTGTGGGAGGGGATGTCGAGGAATGTCAACATTTCAATAACGTCTTCATACGACATGCTGCTGCTGCACGGAGTGTGTGCTTCAAGTAAAAAAAAATGTCTTATTGAATGGTGACAAATGCGGTCACATGTATGTGTCAGTGCTGTCTGCGTAGTAATATGAGAGTGAGCTCATGTCAGAGTTAGGGCAGCAGCACTTCCCTGTGAATTGGAGGCTGAAGCCCGAGGCTCTGACAACGATGGCACCGTTCCCTGTAGCTGCTGCTTTACATTTCATTCCTGTTACAAGCTGCTCTGGCTTGAGAAGCAAAATGTTCGGCGAAGTTTATTCTAGTGTGGAGCGCGAAGCCAAAGCTAACGGAGCAATCAGCAGCGGTTCCAATAAGCAGAAAAATAAGGAATTTTCACGTGAGCATAAAGACTGCACCCCAGCAACATGCACAACAAAGGTCACCTGACTAGCCCGAAACCTCACGTGAATGCAAACACTGCGTTGCTGCCACCATCATCATGCTGCCATCATCATCACTGTCATCATCATCGCCGTTATGACCTTTCTAGTCCCAATCAACGATGCTATTTCAGAAGCATTTAGAAGAGGAATGACTCCGGCGTCACGTGGTCCTCTTAGCCCAGATTGTTAACATCTAAACTGGAACTGTTACTCCTCTTTCACGCATCATAAACCTTACGTGGGCATCAATTACTTGCCTCCAAATCGAGTTAGAAGTGATTAGAGGGTTCTTTGTGTGAAGGCGGAGGGAGGGGAGCGGGCATAGTTGGGTTTAATTAGCAGCTTGTGAGGCGCACTTCCTCGCCGCACTTCTTCCTGTGTGAAGGAGATTGCTGAAGAGCCTTCTGCAGATGCTAATGTGGCTAATGTATGTGGAGTGCAGCGAGCAATAATCACTGTGCGCGCACCCCGTGGTTAATTAGCACGACTATGACACGAGAGAAGACGCCAGGAGGGAGCCGCTGGGGGATGATTGGCAGAAGGTGTTCCCGCAGAGTTTGACCAAAGAAGACGACAAAGGTTGGATCAGGGAAATGGGCGTGCAAGTCTATGCTGTGAAAGGGATCTTATTTTTCCCCGATGACGTCTAATTTGCTCACTCAAACAGCAGCTGACAGATGGGTTCAGGATTGGACATTTTATTTCCTCCATTTTGGATGTGAGTTTTGGGCCTGTGTGAGGAAACAGCGAAACTAAACAAACATTATCTGCAGCACACCTCTCCCAATTAATTGAGAGAACAGACAGACAATAAAACTGTCATCTGGCTGAAACCTAATCAGCCAATTAAGCAAGTAATATTTACCAGCAACTGCAAAGAAGACCGTAAATAACATTTTCCATGACACTGAAGCTAATTTAGAATCTGCTTTGACAGACCAGCAGCCACAGCTCTGTGCATTGAGGACCTTCTGAGCTGCCTTTTCCCTCTTCCGCCTCCCAATTATCCACCATCACATTTCCCTATATGGGAATAATTTATAGCATTAACTTAAGGGTTTCTCCACACACCTGTCTGGGTGTGCACACCAATATGGGGGGACAGATTGGAACCCTATTGCTATTTCAATCTCCCCCCTCGGCCTTAATGAGCTGCTGCAGTTCCACACTAATTTGTGTCAGTAAACATATCAGGTTTGCAGCCGGCCATGACAGGCGGAGTGAAACTCAATGGGCCAATCGACACCTCGGTGCAGGAGAGAGAGTCAGGGAACTCCTGACAAGATCCAGATCTACGCTGGTAATTAGAGAACGGGTTCAGGATGGACCAACATGTCCCATCACTTCCCACTTTCCATCTTTCTTTTTCTTCAACCTCATCCTCAGCTGTGACGCCCCCCTCTTATGCAAAATAGCCATGTGAATTATTCACGAAGGCCCGCTTACGACCATATTTCACAGTATCTGTTCCTTCATTAGATAATCAATGTCAGTAGAAGAGAAAGTGGACCAGGATTTAGAATAAAGATGATTTCCTTACATGTGCTTTCATAGGAGCAGTGTGCAATCAGTCAGGGAGGGTGTGCAGCTTGAACTGATGTCACAAGTAACATCTGGATTCCTGGATAACAGTGTTTTCACATTTCTCTTTCATGTCATGTCTACACTCTCCCATATAAATAACAAATAGGCATGTTTATAATAAATTATGTCTCAGCCAGAAAATGGCTACCAGTGAGGTTGATGATTGGATTCATGGAATTCAATTTATTCTAAATTATACCTAAAATTGAGCTGCCTGCCTTCCGTAGAGAAACAGATGCAAAGTCAATTTTATTTAAAACAAGGAACTTGCTCAGGACAACATGTTTCGAAGAAGAATAGCACCAAAATCCAAATGAAGAAGAAAAAAGGAAGAGGAGCAAGACAAATGAGAAGTACAAGACGGCCCATCATCATTAATCCTTTAAGGCATTAGCTGTTCGTTCTGCCACGATCGGGTCTCGAACTCCCAACTTTAGGTGGTTGCTGTAGTGCCACCATTAGGACTATTAGCCCACAAAGCCAGTTGACGAAGTTTAGTTAAGGTTGTATACCATGTCATACTAGCTTGTCATGAAGGAGGTCAAATAACGCTCCAAACTTACGCTAAGTTTTGGCGAGGAAAAACTGGCATGGCCATTTTCAAAAGGGTCCCTTGACCTCTGACCCCAAGATATGTGAATGAAAATGGCTTGAGTTTACCATGTTTTGATTTGAGCATATTTGTTATGCTTAATTCAGTACCTGTGAGGGTTTCTGGACAATATTTGTCATTATTTTGTGTTTTTCATTGATTTCCAATAATAAATATACATATATTTGCATATTTGTCCACTCCCATGTTGATAAGAGTATAAAATACTTGACAAATCTCCCTTTAAGGTACATTTTGAACAGATAAAAAAATTTGCAATTAATTTGTGATTAACTATGGACAATCATGCTGTTAATCCCGATTAAATATGTTTATCGATTGAAAGCCCTAATAATAATATTAACAAAAACAAAAGAGACTGGCGAGTGAGCTGCCCGGCCCTTAAATACCCTCATTGAGATTAATACTGAAGTTGCACAACATAAGACATAAATAGCATCATAAACCTCTCCTTTCCCCCCTCACCTGAGCTCATTACAGTTTTCCCGCTATGCACTCTGTCTAATCACGCTGCTTTTGGCGCGGAGATGTGAACAGGTAAACCATCCCCATGATCCACCCTCATGTTCTCATCAATGCTCCGTCTTTGCCTCCTACCAGGTGTGCTGCACGGGCAGATGGAGGCGCAGCGTCCAACTGATCCAGCAGATCCACCACCATTCTGATGCTATAAATGTATCTTCTAAGTGGATGGTATCACATGCAATCTGCAGCCAACTAACTCCCCACTGTCTTCATATGCTTGTATCAGACCTCCAGGCTTGTTCGTCTCCGTTCCTGTGCTGCTTTAACCTTCTGTCTCTGTCTATTTGAGTCTCGTCCAAGAGGCTGAGTCTTGGTTTATGCGAGTAGAGAGAGCTCCACAGTCCCGTAACACCCGCTGTCTATGGTGTATCAAAATCAGGACCTCCTCCCACGTCTTCTGCTACACCCTGTGGGCTGTTAGACGGGCCACGGGTGTCATATCCTCAGTGTAATCTGTCTTTCTCCATCTTTACTGTTTTTTCTTCTCTGTACACTTGACTGTATTCTTTGTCCCTCACATTGTCTCTATCTCTGTTGTATATCTTCCATTCATATCTCACTCCAGTGTCCTGAGAGAAACTATTTTAAATGTTGTCTGTTGCAGAAATCTCAAAGCATTTTTTCAACGTATCCTCATACAGCAGTTCGTATATTTAACGAAAAGTTATTCCTCGTTTTTCGTGCGTTTTCCTACGAATGACCAGCAAAATGTGTCAGTTTCTGCTTGTTACATGCATACAGTCTTTTCAAAACTTCCATCTTCACAAGAAACAACTTGGATAGGTTTAGGCAACAAAACTACTTAGTTAGGTTTAGGAAGAGATTGTGATTTGGGTTAAAATAACTACGGAAGTGGCGTTGCTTAAGTATGAAAGTTACGAGACAAATAAATCAATGTTGACTTCTGGTTTCCCACGAGATACAGACACAGGTCTCCTGGGTAAAAGTGTTTTTTTCACCCACCCATCCACCCCGACCTCATCCCTATGTGGCGTTTGTTGCTCTTTATACTTCCTGGTTCATGATTACGTGGATTAAATACGCATTGATTTTGTGGGTTATATATGAATTACAGTGCATTACTTTTCATAGGTATAGCTACAAATGGTGTATGAGAACAGCCTGACTCTTTGCATCATCTCTATTAAAGCCATTTCACACCAGGGATGGATTTTTGTCCAAACAAAATTGCACAGAAATTTATAAAAACTGACTTGCATGGGCTTTTTTTTCTGTCCAATGGGACATTTTTCGAACTATTAGTGTTTTGGAATAACAACGGGTAGTCCCCTTCTCAACACCCATTAATGTACGACACCACTACCACCTCTAGAACCAAATAAAGTACTATATATGGCTTGAGATCGCCCAGCAGCTGGGATACAATGAAGATGGTAATGTAGCTGAGATGCACTTGCTAATGTTATATGTTGGTCATGGAACGAGGCTAGCCACAACAGCTAACGCTAGTGTTAGCATCGCATTTGGGGTCTGATTATTTGATGTATTGTGTAGGCTAGTTAACGTTAGCCCCTTAGATATTCTCTGTCTGGATAGGTCTTTGTTGTGTGGAGTGGACACTGGCACTGTTTAGGAGGAAACTCGTTGTGAAAATGGAACATGGCAACGCGGATATTTCACATCGGACTTAGTGCACATAGTTGTCAATGCGGAAAATTTGCACCCACACTGCATTTTTGCGTCGCACTGCTGAAAAATGGCTTTTTACTTCTTATAACCACCATCGTGTCCACTTCTCATACACAACAACACTATTTGCTGCCGACAGACATTAATAGAACAAGTATTACCATGCCGCCCACGCCACATGACTGGGCAGGTATGTATATATATATGTATATGTGCGTAGGAGTGTGTGCAGGCGTTGGTTACAAGCGTGACATATCACTGTTGGCTCTTGAGAAGACTTTCCATTAGCTATGCAACCTGGCATTCACATCTAAAATAATCATGTTAAAAATGGAGCAGGGCATGCAGAATGTGACGACTACAGAGAGCAATCAAGACACCCGCTGACTTCCCCGTCCTCCACCCACCTCCCCCCCTCGATGCTAATCAGTGTGGGTGCTGCTGGCTGGCTGATAGACTTGATCTGATTTTAGACCCTATGTTGCATAAAAGCCGCAAGAAAAATCCATCCCTATCAGCTACAAGGGTTTTCACCTTTGACTTCTCTTCTCTTTGCACTCTATCTAGAAAGTAAAAGTGTTATTTTGTCATCGCCTGCATCTAGGTTATGTAAGTAAACGGAAAGCCTTGCTTGAAATTAAGCCTACAACTAACAATTATTTTCATTGTCGATTAATCTGTTGATTATTTTTTTGATTAATCGATTAGTTGTTTGGTCTATAAAATGTCAGAAAATTGTGAAAAATGTCGATCAGTGTTTCCCAAAGCTCAAGATGACGTCCTCAAATGTCTTGTTTTGTCCACAACTCAAAGATATTCAGTTTACTGTCATAGA
>CAKAOH010021979.1:30708-56111 GCA_916701665.1 Sebastiscus tertius | reverse complement strand
TTTTTTTTTTTTTTTTTTTTTTTTTGATAGACATGCGTAATAGGCACTAAATATGCAATAGCAAAAAAAAAAAAAAAACCTGTTTGCCCATCCATTTTGAAGACCAAAATCGTCCCGTTGCTTTTTCAGGTAACTTTTTTCCCTTTTCCTTTTTGGCTAATGAACTTGGGCTATTCTGCCAGCATCCCCCTGAGAATGCGACGAGGGGGAAACGCTTTTCTTGTGGTAAAAGGTGCGAGTTTCTTCCTCTATCTCTCGGCTAATTAGGCGGGGTCTGAACGCGCCAGAATGAATATTCATGAATGGCACCAGCGCGCAATTAGTAGTGGAGAGAGTTCCCAACTTCAATCCCCAAACAACGCAGCTTTGCAGAGGAATGGGGTACCATAGTCCCCCCCTTATACTCCATGTGTCTCTGCTTCTGCTCTAGCACTCTTTGAGCCCTCACTTATACTGTCAACTCTTATCAGCCTGTCTCCTGCTCCCACTTTCAAAAGCAGCCACCAACATAAGTGATTTGTCCACTTCATGTTGGGAATAACAGCTAATCCAATTAGATTTCTCAATAACTTCTGAAGTGGCCAAAAACACATATTTCTTGTGTCTGTTGAGGTTTTTGGAGCTCTCTGGAGTCACTTTTTTGACAAAATGAACAAAATCTAATTAAAAAAAGTCTGAATTTTAAAAGACTTCACTGATATGACCACATGTCTAACACTCACTCCATGAGGTTGAAGATCTACACTGTCTAACACTCACTCCATGAGGTTGAAGATCTACACTGTCTAACACTCACTCCATGAGGTTGAAGATCTACACTACACACACAAAAACGTACATGGTGCACATGCAGAAACACGGCCTGCACATGCACCTACATAAGTGATTTGTCCACTTCATGTTGGGAATAACAGCTAATCCAATTAGATTTCTCAATAACTTCTGAAGTGGCCAAAAACAGATATTTCTTTTGTTTCCGTTGAGGTTTTAGGAGCTCTCTGGAGTCACTTTTTGACAAATGAATAATTAAAAAAAGTCTGAATTTTTAAAAGACTTCACTGATATGACCACATGTCTAACACTCACTCCATGAGGTTGAAGATCTACACTACACACACAAAAACGTACATGGTGCACATGCAGAAACACAGCCTGCACATGCACCTACACCGCCTAATGACGCATATCATCTAACAACACACAATTTCAGAAGCATCCCACCTCACCATTACAAATCCCCTGAATTGCCAATGGCCCCTGGTGCACACATCTTCCTGCCATCCCCTAAAGCCTCCCTTCTACCTGTCTCGTGGTTCGTGTGTCACGCCTGTGTGAGCCCTAGCCTGTGTGGCTGGCTGCCTGTCCGTCCGCCCGCCGAGGACCCACAATCCTCTGCTTTGAATTCAAGGTGATTCTTATCCCCGACCCCCTCCTGGCCCAGCGCGTTTGCCTCTTGCCTCCATAAAGACGTGTTTATGTATGTATGTATGTGCAGAGGGGAACACGGGGAGGTTTTTCAAGGGTTGGGGGGGAGATAAGCAGAGGAATTTGAGGCCGGTGAATATGGATGGGGTCCCTGCTTTTAGAGAGCACCGCTGATAGAGAGGTAAACAGCTCCTGGCCAGGAGAAGGAAGAAGAGGTGGGGAGAGGTGGAGGAGGGTGGTTGATGCATGCACTGGCATACATTTGAGGCCTAACTCCATATCCCTCCTCTCTCGGTTATTCACTCACCATCTCTCAGGACTATCTATCGTTATTCCTTCACCTTATTCTGTTGTTATATTGTCGAGCTTTTGCTTTTTGGACAATCTCGTGGATTTCGACAATGAGGTTCCATTATCAAAATACACGGAGGGCGAGGGAGTTGGCAAACCTGATTTCAGGCTCAGAAGTTTTGTGTTTCTCAGTGCTGATGGTGCATTTTTGAGAGCGGTGAAATCAGTGGAGGTTATACATTACAGGTGGTGTTGTTTTTGTGCATATGGACTGTCAGTTATTACTGCCATTGTTACAATTATTGCCATCCTCATTCCGGTAACATGATGATCTTAGACTTCTGACCCTCTCTCGTTCTCTTTCTCTCTGCTCCTATCTTCTCCTCTCCTGACAGATCCTGCGAGGCCGAGTGGCCGGCCAACACAAAAAGCCACGACCCGACAGGACACAGCAGGAGTGAGTCGACGCATCTCACACATATTGTCACAATGTGTGTGTGTGAAAGTGTGCAAACATGTTGCCTGGTATGGAAAAGTCTGTTGTTCATGACTCTGCTAGGTCTATTTCAGCATCTTTACCCTTTCATTTTAGAGCTCAGTATGAACAAGCATGGCTTTACGTGTGTGTGTGTGTGTGTGTGTGTATGAGAGAGAGAGAGAGAGAATAGCTTACTCACTTACAGTATGTAGACAACATGTTGTCGCTGTTGTAACTATTTTTGGGGAAATCCCACTGTCTGGTGAGGGCCCATTTTTTGAAACATGGCCCCTTATTGTTTAGTTTAGTTTAGCTAATTACTTTATTTGACAGGGACAGAGCATGTTGACAACATCTCTGAAAATATGCCAGAGATAGCCAGAAAAGCAAATTTTCATCTGTAGTCCCCAGGCAGGCAATCGTTTTTTTAATCCTTCAATATAGGCTTAATGAAAGCTTTTAAAAGCAGTTTTCTAAACGCCCAAAAATACATGTTCATTTAGCGAAAAAATCCTGTTTTACGTTGCCAATCTGGAGTTTTCACCTGACAAAGCCTCAATATGCTGCACAGTTTTTAGACTTGATCATCAGTCTAAATGGATTTTCCGTTTTGCTTTTTTGAAAGTATAATTTTTGGCATTTTCATGCCTTCATTACAGAGCTGAGAGTAGAGACAGATGACAAGAGGAAAAGAGATGAGGAAGAGATGAGGAAGTTGCAGTTCATGGTGAGCACCTTAACCTCAAAGCCACAGGGGGTGCCGATTTCCGTTCTGTTTTTTTTTATTGCGGAATTAAACGGTGAATAAAGTTAACTTTATTTGGTGAAGAACATCTTCTTTGCATCTGGCTAATTCAGAGTAGCTGCTTTGTTCCACAGGTGAGACCTCTCAGGCCCTGACTTTCCTTTGGGGCAGCTGCTTAGTTTTATCCCACTTGATTGCTCTCTTGGCCGCGACACAACACAGCTACTCTCCCTCACACACACACGCACACACACACTCCACAGAACTTCCACACTAAGGCCCCACCGCAAAGTTATTAATGAGCTGTTTAATTTTAATTAGATAGTAATTCATGTTAATGCCTGCTTAATGGAGCCAAATAATTCCCCTCGGTCACTCGGGGTCTTTATGCTTCGTTTACCAGCCCCTGCAGTTATTCTCTGGCTTTTGTTTTTATATTACATTTCCAAGTCTTTTTTTTTTTTTTTTTCAAGCAGTGAGTGAATGATGAAACAGTAAAAACGGGAAACATATGGGGCGAGTGAAGCGTGTGAGTGTGTGTGTGTGTTAAACAGTGTCAGTGTGTATCAGCGAGAGTGAACGCTAGTATTCAAATATTTGTGTTCTTTTTTATTTATATTTCATTTTTATGTAAGTGCTTGTTTAATCAACTGTGTTTTTTGCCCATGAATGTATGTCTGCATGTGTAAAAAGTTTAAATACTAAGCCACACACCCACCCACACACACACACACACACACACACACACACATACACACACACACACACACTGACTCTCTTAATGCACAGGCCACTGCAGTAAATGCCTTAAGTCAGACCAAAGAAAAGGTCAAACTCAGTATTGAACGCTAAGCAGGGTTAAACCCTCAGGTTGAAGTGCAGGTACCAAGACATTTGCGAGAGAGAGGTCGTGACCTTTGTGTCCAGGCCAGGCCTCAAGGTAAATTGCCGCTGCCTCTTGTCACGTGTGCATCCACCGCGCTGCTGCCTGTACATAGGGGAAGCATTTGTTCGAGACACCCCCCGTTGAAGTTCAAACATGGGTAAGGCTGTGTAGGAGTGACCACACCGGCTCGGACCACCGTGTGTGAGGAGGAGGAGCGGAGGGGTCAATGCTGTTGAGTCTGTCTCGGTTCTGTCTGGGTGCCTCGGCTCTAACGGAGCACTAAGCTGAGTGGTTGAATTGAGTTAGTGGCTACAGACAGGCTTTTAATTGTTGATTGACCAGTCTGAGTGCTTCCTGGGCTGGGGTCATTTCAGAGAGCAGGCGGGGAGGTCCCCAGGCCCCAGCGGCAATTTCAGCCACACACACCCGAGCGCCGCTGGAGGGGTGGAAAGAGACGGAGAGGAGGATGGTGCAATGGTGGTACTTAGGACACGGCGAGGGGGCTGAGCTGCAGAAAGTTAGAAAATTTGTTGTGCTTTATTCTTTTTTTTTTACATGAAGTTTGATGTTGGGATTTACAAGAGCCGTCAAGCAAACAGAGACGCACACTGGCGAACAGCGAGCAGAGCGGGCCTTGAGGTCCACAGATTAGCAAGTTCAATGTTTACTCCTCCACAAAATCTCAGCTCCTTCATCTGTTTGACAATTACAAATTTACTTTGTACCCGTTCCATTCACTTCTTTGCCCCGGCGCTCCCTCCCTCTTTATCCTCTCCTCTCTCTCTCCCCCTCTCAGCCCTCTTTCCTCTAATTCTGCACGGGGCCACAAAAGCCCATTCTGCTGTTTTAGCGGGTTAGCTCTTCGCTCCTCTCCTCCTCCTCTCCTCCTCCTCCTCCTCGGCTCACAGCAGGTGCCCGTCCTCGGCTAACATTTGTTATCTCTAATCCTGCAGGTTCGGCGCACAATAAGGAGCGTAGTAAACTCTCTCTCAGACCTAATCCCACCACTCCTTTTTTGATGGCGCTCCCCTCGCCCTCCTCTCCTCTTTTCTCCCTTCACTATCTCTCTTTTAGGCTGCTGGGGGGACACTCCACTTCTCTGATTGCCACATAGCTTTTTATCGCCATGGCCTTCAATTTGGGGGGCAGCTGTTGGTGGTGGGGGCGTCCTTTTTTCCCCACCCGTTCTTTATACCTCCAATTCCAACTCTCTTTTTGCCTTTCTCTCTCCCTCTGTCTCCTTTTTTTTGCCCCCTTCTCCCTCTCTCTCTGTATCATTTACAGTCATTTTCTGGCAATTAAAATGGAGCGCTGCTGCAGGATTTTCGCCTGCAGTGCAACACTACAGTGCTGATGAATAATTCTTCACCCTGCAAACTGGAAAGCTAGCCTTTCTTTCATGTCGGCCCTTTGTTGATTTACCATTAAAACTTACTGCACCGTGCTATGAGTGGAGGGCCCGGCTCTGCGGGAACTAACAAAAAGCAAAAATGAGGATGAAGCAGATATGTGTACATATGCTTTAGGGTCTTTTTTTTTCCAGTTTAGGATGAGGAAGTCTCTGAGTTACGTACGTGAGTCATATATATTTGTGTTTATGGTTTAGATTTATGGCGCAAGAGACATTTTATTTATGTCCACTGTCTCGTTCTGTACCACTTAGGTTTTATGTTAATTCTTCTTATCAACGGTTTTCATTATGGGGCTTAGCTGTATTGTGTGAGTGATTAGACGGTCATTCATCTCCGTTTCTCTTCCTCGCACACACTGACACACGCTCAAACACTCCCTGTCTTTCCCTCTCTATCACACACACAGCGAGCGGTGACTGATGTGTGGATGGAGTGTGTGGGCTGCTCGGGCTGCAGAGGTGGGGTGGTGTTGGCAGTATGTTAAATGATGTGAGTCTCCAGGCCAGCCCGGCTCGCCACTGTTTTCTGCTTTGAGCATTTTAGTTTAGTAGAGCAAGTTTATCGTCCCAGCAGGGGGAAATAAAAGCTTATATTTGCCATATTAAGTGTCACAACAATAAATAAAAAGACAATAAAATAAATAGACTAGACACAAGAAAATAAAACACACACGATAAGACAGGCTGATCAATCATCTCAAAGATGATTGAATTCTATGGAC
Organism: Sebastiscus tertius; assembly: GCA_916701665.1. NCBI lineage: Eukaryota > Metazoa > Chordata > Actinopteri > Perciformes > Sebastidae > Sebastiscus > Sebastiscus tertius. The sequence goes on along the minus strand of CAKAOH010021979.1, from coordinate 50,153 downwards.
CTATAACCCTGCTGTAAACTGGTCAAATTAGTAGGGGTGTAAATCACAAGTTTCAGCATGATAGGATATTATATTGATTCTTTGGAAAATTATACATTATTTGCTGATATCACAAAGTCTGACATGATAAAATTTCGATTCAATTCAATTCAGGGGCCTGCGATCGATATTAGACGATATCATATTTAACACAATCAGTTACATTTATATCAACTCACAAAAAGCAACTAGAATATGATTTGACAATTTTATTACTGAGTTCTATCAGACATTTAAATGAAAAACAATCTATTCTTTTTAATAAAAAGAATAAATATGAAGTGGGAATTTTCAAAATAAAGGCGTATCTTAAAGATAACAACATGTATTGATGTTTTCACTTTGCATTGATGATATTGGATCGTTGATCATTGAATAGATATATCGATCGAGATCGATGTATTGTTACACCCCTACAAATTAGTCAAATTTACAGCATTTGAACTTGTCACTTAGAGTACTACTGTTAAATAAACTATCAAATCAGTTTCTTTGTTATCACTGGAAAAAAAAAATGACTACTTGCAATTTAGCAAATATCAACTGTCCTGTCCAGAAAAATGACAACATAGGATTTCTCATTCGAACAGCTTAAACCAAACTATATTTGCAGGAGGTAGTATTGAGTTTTAAAAAAGCCATGGAAAGTCTGAAAGAGGAAATCAGGGTTTGGGTCCCATCCTTTACCAACAGTCAACATTTCTTTTAACAAAGAAATAGCATGACCTGTCACTAACCTTAACCAAGTCATTTTATTTGTCTGAATTGAAGAATAAAAAAGTGCTGCTGCAGTGTCATCGTTCTACCACTGGGGGTGCCACACTTACTACTAGCGGTGGGCAATATCACTAAAACTGATTTTAGATCCAATACCAAGTAATACCAAGCCCAGAATCACCAATATTGATACTTTTTATTAATAAATATATTACATATATTACATATATTACAGTATGCAATGCTGGACGCTACAGGGGCGTAAATATCCCACAATGCAATACGGTAGTCACAGTAACGTACATAAGGGACATTAATGAACAGCTCGAACATCAATAACACTTTAATTTAACTGTAAATATAAGATAGAATATTTGATTCTCACACACCGCCGTTTTGGTCACATGAGGTTGGTACGGGGTTACCATGGTTACACGTCTCCAACCGGCAACGAGGCTCTAAGGAAGTGACGACGTAAATTCCTGCTCAGTGTGTCCCAAAAGATACATCCTACTGTTAATTCACACAAAAGTATGTTGAACGATAGTACACATACTGGGTATGTACGTAGTGCATGGTACGTGTACAGTTTCGGCCGAAGCCAGAAACAGGGAGAAGTTTAAGGAGCTTTAACCCTGGCTGGAGGGGTTGAATTAGGGCCTTCCCGCCATCATGTCATCTGGCTCAGTAGTTATCTCCCAGTCAGTTATATGGGCTTCAACATATTGAACAGCAAATATGAACACGCGCTCACTTGGATCCACTGACTGGCGCACACATGAGCAAGCAACCACTCACACACACACAAACGCACATGTACACACAGTAAGTAAACAAACAAACACTCTATTTCTCACACTGTCACACTCACATGGACACAGTCACGCGCTGAAGAGATAATGGTGGCCAGAGGCGGTCTTAGTGCTCTCTCTCTCTCTCTCCATGTCTCTGAGGCAGAAAGCGTGCTCCGGTTCTCACTGACTGTTAGATTTGATCACCATCAGCCAGCTGCAACGGACAGTGCACAGCTCAGCTCAGCTGACGGCTCATTGGCACACGCACACACACACACACACTCACACACACAGCTACTGTGCCAGAGGATATTACATGCAGTGTCTGACACCTCTAAATAACTGTTTACTCTGTGTATGTGTGTGTGTGTTAGAGTGTGTGTATCTGTGCATGTGTATTTGCCTTTGCATCTGATTTGTCTGTGTGGTTGCCTCCCCATCCATAACCGTGTGTGTGTGTGTGTGTGTGTGTGTGTCGTGCAACTACGGGCCTATGAAATGTATCCAAAAATGATCGTCACCCATTCCCTGACTGTCTCCATCATTAACATATGGCAGCATGTAACTCCTTGAAGTACAACTGCTCATTTGAATTGACAATGTCCTCATCATATGTATAAGCAAGTGAAGTTTAATTCTACTGTGTAATGATTAAGCAAAATAATCTAAATAAAAAATGTGAATGATTTTCTGTCTGATGTGAAGTTCTTTTTTTTTAGAAGTCTGGCGTTACATTTCTTTAAACATGATGTGTTGATGTGAATGTAAAAGTATAAAAAATTTAATCATAGGGATGGGAGGAAAAAAAATCGATACAGCAAAGTATCGTGATATTTTTTGCGTGGCAGTATTGTATCAATAACCGGACGCCAAGTATCGATCTTATATTATATAAACTATTAACTTCTTAACAGTTGGCCGGCCGCTAGAGTATCATTTGAAACTAGAAAACCTAAGGAATCCATTGGTACCATGTCATGCTAGGTTGTCGGGAAGAACGCTAAATAACGCTTAATTTTGGCGAGGAAAAACTGACGTAGCCATTTTCAAAGAGGTCCCTTAACCTCTGACCTCAAGATATGTGAATGAGAACTCTGAGATGAACAGAGTGAAAACTGTATCTTATTGGATAAAACAGATGTTGACAAACTGCACAATTTGCAGTTGAAAAAAGGTAATTAATCACAATAAGATCGCATCGTGACTTAAGTATTGTGATAATATCGTATCGTGGGGCCTCTGGTGACTCCCATCCCTATTAATTTATCATAAATTCCTCACATACACCACCTAAGACGGGGTCTTATAAAGCTGTGACAAACAAGAGGCAGTAAACTGTCTATGCATGTGTGTGTTTGTGGGTGTGTGTGTCTGCATGCACACACGTGCATACATATATCTCTGTCTGTCTGCAAAGTGGTTTTATTAAGACAGAAAAGAGGGGGTACAGTAAATCCTAAATCCAAGCACGCCCATCTCAGAGACCCGAGGGTGCCACGCTATGATTGACAGGCCTCCTTTCACTGGCGCTGTCGGACGGGGGACGGATTATGGCTGTCTCGCCCTAAAGGGCCATTGTGGCTCCACGTCTCCCAGCTGCTTCACCATGCACCCCTTTCCACAACCGAGGAGGGGCCCTTGTGAGTGTGTCTGTGTATCAGGGTGACGTGGTGTGCATGGCATGGGTGTGCTTGACCTTCTGTCTTAATTCTCTGATCTGTTAAAACAGCAGGATGTCACCATTTAGTCAAACGTTGTGTTTGTTTTGTTGTATTGATGAATATGTCTAGATTTTATGATTGTAAGACTTTCAAAAAAAATGTATTACACAACTTTCAAGCCCTGACAGACCAAATTACTTTTAACTTCACTGAGGGAATCTTATCATATAAAATCATTTTCACCCTTAAACATTGAAAACTCATGTTTAAAGGTGCTAAATGCGAGATTGGGAGCATTTCTGTTGCCTCTGCACGGCTCTCAACATGGCGACGGCTGAGCCGGCGGCTAACGGTGCAAACAGTGAAAACAACAGCAACAGTGCTGACAGAGCTAACAGTGTTAACTGCTACGCTTCCACAACAGCACCATTGGTCGGGACGGCGTTATCAGCTGTAACCGCCGTATAAGTGCAGTGCAGAGCGGCGAGCTAGCCAGTGGGGCATGCTCACATGCACAAAAATGGCCGGCATGGCGATGTCAACAAAGCACAGAGAAGGTCGGACTACAACACACACAGAGGGAGAGAGACTTCATTCTCTGCTCAGGTAGACAATACTCCTCTATATCTTTACATAGCAGATTGTTGTTTGCTGCTATATTAATGCTCTTGAGAACCTTTAAGTGCTGTTCCATAAAGTCAGTCATCTTTTCCAGAACCTTTTTCAATAGTTTTGAGACCTGAAAAAAATAAGAAAATATCACTGAACATGCTGTCACACTGTCACTCTTAAATCAAATGAATGGACGATTACACGTGTCAATTCACTGCACTTTACTTTTGCACAGATTTGAGACACCTCTCTGGGTTTTCACACTTGGCTGAACATGTCTACTTGGCATCCCTTTCAACAATTACAAGTTTCATAGAACACGTCACCGCCCTGTGATGTAAGCCACTGAGGTAATGTAGGGACAGGTGACGCTCACGTGGCTATAAAACCCAGGTGTGTTGCTATAGTTGCCCGCAACTCTGCTTCCATTCGGGTGTGGATCGGAGGGCCCTTAGATCCCGACTTGTAAAGTACAACAGCCTCAAGTCTCAAGCCTTGAACCTCGTCATGATGGATGGCACCAGTTAGACTGGTTTTGCTCCCTCTTTAAAAGAAGAAACACATTTAAAATGGTGTACGTCCCTCTGTGTTCCTGTTTTTTAAATGACTTGATTTTTTTATATTGGCATCATAATTTACTAGCAGTTATTTTATGTTTTTTTATCAAAAATATCGAAAAAATAAGAAATTCTCAAAAAAAATGATGATTGCTATATGATGGTGTGCGTGTGTGTGTGTGTGAGAGAGAGAGATAGAGAGAGAGAGAGAGAGAGAGAGAGAAATGCCAGTAATATGACCTTTCCAACCTTTCTGTTGCTTCCCTGGGGTTTCCCATCCGTTTCCGCAGAGGCCTTGCGGGGAGTGCCCATCATGGGGGATCCTTCTGGGTTATGAGACCCCTGGCGTGGATGCAGGGCAGGGCGGGCTGGCACTGCAGCAGTACTGGCGCAGAGCTTTGCCAGGAACGGGAATGCCAGAGGCCTGCCACACTCCTGCTGAGAGCCTCCCAGGCAATTAGACTGCTGCGGTAGAGAGCTGCGGTCTGAACTGTAAAGCAGAGGAAGAGTGAACGGGACCGGCGATTAACAATATTTAAGGGGTTTATGTTGACCCTATGTTGACATTAGATGGAGTGTAAACAGACATATTGTTTCGGGTTATAGTGAGCATACTTTTAGCATGCACCCCGAGCTATACTTGTAAGCATTTTGCTCTCAAAGTGTGCGCAACATGAGAAGTCCTTGGAAGAAGAGCCTTGATTTGATATGTGCAAAGGGTGAAAAAAAGTTGCCCTCCTTCTATCCATGTCCCTGTCACCCCAGCGGAAAAAGGAGTGGATCGCTCTCACTCTCACTGTCTCTCTTCCTTTCTCTCCTCTCCGTTTCTCCGTCTGATGAAAGAGGAGCTATGATCGCTTCGACAACAAAGGGCCCAGCCGCCTGTGTTTGGATGAGGCTCTCCTTTCTTCTCTCCTTCCTCCTCCTCCTCTATCTATCTCTTCTAACCCCCTCTGATCTCACTTACTCTCTCTTTCCTCCATGCCCCCCCTCCATCCCTCTTTCCCCCCCTCACCCTCACCCTCTCCCTCCCTTCCTGCTCTATCTCTGGCTGCCTGATGCCACTCACTGGTGTTGCTCCTCCGTTCTTCGTTAGGGCCTCGGCGATACAATCAGGGGACGGAATTAAAAATCAGAAAGTGTCCTTGTCGAAGAGGCACCCCGGATGGCGCACTTTGATGTCTCCTCGGAAATTTGAAATTCATATGTTGTCACACTTCATTTTATCCCCCCCCCACCCTCTCTCTCTCTCTCTCTCTCTCACACACTCTTTCTCCTTCTGCTTTCTCCTTTTCTTCGCCTTCCTCCTCCTCTTCTCCGTCAAGTGCCATCATGTACTATTCAGTTAGAAAGACAGAAACGAGGGGAACGGAGAAGAACGTAAAAACGCATTGAACAAGTGTTTCTGAAAGCCCTTTCTTGTCTTTTATTTTTCATGTTTTCACTTTGTGAAGAAGGCGGGAAGAAATAATGAATCATTTAATTTTCTTTTGATAGTAGGTCCTGGGGTGCGTGGGCTTAGAGGTAGATGACAGGGAGTAAGGGACCACAGGACGGGGTGGAAATGTGGCGGCGGGCCACTTTGATGCCATTTCAGAGCCCGCCGCCAAGTCAAAGCTATTTGACAGAGTGAGGAAAGTGTGGCTGCCACACACTCTGTAGCACACACACACACACACACACACACATTCAGACAGGCACATAAACTCTCTGGCAGCAACCCTCGCCTGGTCCCCAGCGAAAACAAATAAATGCACATGCCGCACGAGTTTCTCTCCGCCCATGATTTCCTCAAACCTTCAAAATGAAAGACAGGAGTTTGGACGTAATCCTGTTAGGATTTCAATAAGGGAAACATCAAAACATGTTAATGTTACACTGAATAGCATGTGAGTCACTGTGCGAGTGTGTGTGTGAACACATTGTTGAGACTCTGAAGGAATTCCTCTTGTAAGAATAATTAGTCTTGAGTCAATGACATTAATAAACAGTAGCCATCCAAAGGAAATCTCAAGAGCTGGAATTGGGAGATGACACATTTCTGGACACATTTCTCATTCTTGTCTTGAAGAAAATGAGGGGGCACATCACTGGGTCCTTGATGGCCCCTCCCAAGACAGTTACAAATGGGCATGAAGGTGGGGTGGCGAGGGCTGGGGATTGGGGATTGGGGTGGGGGGGGAGGGTGGATGATCAAGATGGGGATGGAGATGGGGATGGGGAGTCCCACCGGTCCACTATACCCCAGATTCATCATTAATCACTCCTGCTGAGCCCCTCAGACCCTCCCACTCCTCCATACCACCCCTGTCTTCTACCTATAAGACCCGCTCCCCAAGGTGGTGGCAACCCATCTCCTCCTGCCCCCCTCCCACCATCAACACCACCCGCGCAACCCTTGCCCCTCCTCAAAACAACAATATCTGTTATCTTGCACCTCGGGAAAGTCACCCCTTCTTTGTCTCCACATCTCTTTCTCTCTGTTTTATATATCTCTCTTTTCCCCCCACCGTCCTCCTTTCTCCCTTCTCTCACTCTCCATCTGTGTCTTTTCCCCCTCCTCACTACTTTATTTTTTTCTCTCTCCTTTTCGTTTTCTCCCTCTCTCTTTGTGACAAATGGGTTTTAATAAAAGCTGACAGAGCGATGAAATTAAAGGAGTGCATCCCATGGCCAGCTATAGCTCCAGCCTGTGCGTGGCACTGACATATTTAAAACAGGGCCTTAATTCAGTAGCTCTGCCCGTGTCTTACATCACCGGGGCTCCTCAGTGTTATCGGAATCATTATTACTGCCTGACACTGTATTGTTGTTGTAAAAAAAAAAAAAAAAAAAAAATCACAGTTACAACTGGCACCAGACGAGACGAGCGTTTAGCAGCTCCTTCGTCCTTGTGCCAACAGTGACCCCTATAAAACAGTTTATTCCATTGACCCTATTAGCAGATATTAGGCCCCATCTCCCATGTTGCCTCATTACCGCCCTAGATCATAAAAAAAGGGGGTTGGGATGGAGGAGGTGGTCGGAGACAGAAAGCGAGTGCGCGTCTTTTCCGAGGGAACCCTTCCATAAGGAATAACTGACACGGAGGACTTACCCACGCCTCGGGAGATCTCGCTCGACGTTAGAAAGCATTGTTTTGTTGGATTACAGGGTTAGGAGGGGAACCTAATCCCCTAATTTTTAATCTCTCTTGATTCCAGAGGGATGCATAAGAGACTGGGGGGCTTCCCTGACACAGCTTGGGTAGGTGGGTTACAGAGAAGGGGGGCCGGGGGAGGGGTGAAGGGATAAAAGAAGAGGGGAGGTTTCTTAACAAAGGGCATATGACATTATTGGTGGGGCATGACTCTATTGCTTTGAGAAACTGTGAGGACAACATGAGGGATTTTTAAAATGTAACAACAGAGACCATTTTTAGTCACCAAAACTTCCAAAAGCTCAGCAATTGTTAAAAAAAAAGTACTAGAAAAGTTGCCAAACTCAAAATATCTACAGTAAAATCAAGAGTAAAAAGATAGCAGCGCCCGCGTCCCTTATAACAGAAATAATTCCAATCCTGTTTGTAGGCTGTGCACTACGCAACATTCAAAATCGTTGTGTGACAGTGATAACATATCCTTCTCCCAAAACATTTCTGCTTTGTCATTTCATACCCTCACCACCATGTGTCTGGATGTGTGGATAATTTCTCAGACAGCTTACAGTGACAGGCTTTTGGGACGGAGGGATAAGTTGTCTGGGAGCTCATCCCCATAATCTGCCAAGGATATACAGGGTCTCCCCAGGCGGAATACAGGGACTGTTCACCTGCAGCATTAGCTAAATAAGATTAGGAGCTGGACTGGAACCCAAACACTTCGCTGTGGGTGGAAATATATATATGAGAATATACAAAAAAATCACATAAGGGGAAATTTGTTTGAAATTTTTAAGCTGGAAACACAGTTAACACCTTCTGCGAAGGGAATTTCAAAATCCGGTTGATGCACAAAAACGTATGAGGGGAAAGAAGGGACATCAAACCTCCGACTGGGTTCAACTGAAGGCCTCTTTCAAATGTAAAGTTAGCTATGGAGCTGGCGGGAAACGGAACAGGCGGGATGGAAACGGGGATGGAGAAAGGGAGGGTGGTCGCGGCGGACACAGGGAGTTAGAAATCATTGCGTCCATTGACGAAGTAACCTTGGGCGGCTTCCAGCGTGACTGAGAGAGTGAGTGAGCGACGGGGTCTTGGAGCCGGGCCAAGCCGAGCCTTTTGTGCCAGCAGCCGCCACATTCCAATCAGCCACGGATATTTATACTCCGGGCCTAATTGAAAGGTTGGCTTGTGAACCATCTGCATGCACCCACACTCCAACTCCCCCTTCAACACACACGCACACACACACCCACACACAGACAGACACTCTCCTTAGTGCTTTACTACCACAGACACAGCCAGCTTTGACCCACAGAAGAGGGAGGCCAGACATGCTGCATCTGTGACGGTTAACATCCCAAGAGGCCAGAAATGCGAAAGGGCGAGTTATGGCAAAAGCGTTTCTGCCAAAGGTTAAATTCAAAATTTGTTTCTGGTTCTTGATATTTACTTCTCCTTACCAGATAATGTGAGAAGATGCTGGTTGGGGAAGTTGGGGAGCCACTGGGTCGAATGTGACATTTACTAGATTTAAAAGGCAGGGTGGGTGATCTTGAGAAACTAGCAATAGTACACTAGATTTTTTTTAAATTATCTAACTGAAAAACCCAGCCCAGTGTTGCCAACTCTATTCCAATTAAAGCAGTTAGCAGCCCTAACTCCAAAAGTCCCTAAATCTGGGGAGAAAGTTGCCAAGTCGGCAACACTGACAGTCCGTCGCTTCAGGCCTCCCTCCAAAGCCACTCCCCCCCATTATCATTACGAATATAAACGTATCATAATGAACGTAATCAACGAACATGGCTATTGTTAGTAGTCACAGCTGTCAAACTAGCAGCTTGTAGAAGACTCTGGTGAGGCGCAAAGAATGGAAACTCTATGCCATATCACATAAGCGTATGCTCTTGGTTTGTTAAGTTTTGACAGTGAATTCTGAATGAGTCTTCTTGATATTTACATAACAGATGGGTGTTTATGGGATGCACTGTTGTCAAGTAATTTGCTAAACTATGTCTGGTTTTGTCTAAAATTATTGATAGATATATACAAATCATGTATATTACGTTACTATAATTATTTCATGTAATATGCTACCTGGAGAATGCCACTTTTCAAGCTCCTGGAAGGTATTTAGGCCGTTCTCCTTCACATCCACATCCATGTGTAAATATAGAAGAAAAGAAAAGAAATGAGTGCACAGGCAGAGTGGCAGGCAGGTAGGTACAGGCAGGTAGGCCATTACATGCACGCCGAATGATATCATTGGACGGTTTATTACAGTCCTACGACAGCCACTGATACCAGATTTTTTTTTTGTCAGAGCATTTGATTTATTGACTGCTATTATAACAAAAAAAATGTCTAAAAGCTTTACCAACCCTGCCTTTAAAACGCAGCTGCAACCAAGCAATATCTTAAAACTTAGTTAATTTTGGAGTAAATATGTCAATTGGTTGTAATTACATTTAAACAATAACCACAACATTACATTTCATGTATCTTATGTCCCTTTCAGTAGGATTGCATTTTTCATAACTAGAAGGGCACACGGATAGTGCAGACCTCCGCCAAGGTTGTTTCTATAATTGAAAAATAACGCATGTATCCGCCACGAGATTCAGATCTTCTCCAAAAATTTAAAGGGTTCTTCTTAGACCCATAATACACCCTTCCACCAAGTTTCATGAAAATCGGGAATGCAGTTTTTCTATAATCCCGCTGACAAACAGACAAACCAAACTGGAAACATAACTGGAAACTCCTTGGTGCAGGACGGTAATAACGGCATACAGCAGATAGGCATGGGAACTTGACTTTTTATCTAGTGGGCCAACAAAGTAATACCGTGCAGCTGAGGGAGTCTGGCAGTTGATAAAAGGAACTCAGCACCGGTGTGAGATAAATGACTTGATGATTGATTACCGCCTGAAGCAGAAAAATGAGCAAAGCACAAAACCGGTCAGTGACATTTATGTAATGAACATTTTCTCACAGCATTTTCTCTAAATCATACAGCGATGACTGGGTGTTTATGGTTGCTACTCTATTTCAGGTCAATCTAATAAGAAATTATTATAAAAAGGGGCCTTTTCAACGGCCTCACATCCACTCTGCTATTGTATATCTTCCTTCTGTACTCTAATAAATTCTCACCTTGAAGTATAAACAAATCCTGTCTACCTTTTATTTGAACTTACATACTTTCCAAACAGCCACAGTTTGACTCTTGCACTTCATATGGTTGAGAAGTTGTGAATATACAGAAGGGATTGAAGCTTTACCTGTAATCATTGCTGTAAAAGCTGTGGAAGGCAATAATGTTTTTCAAGTAGGACATGCCAAATAATGTAGTTGCTCAGCACTGTGCAGTGAAGACCTAAAGCCAAAAACAAGTCATGATAGCGAGGTGTAAATTTATCACATCTGAATTATTCTGTCACGCTTATGATCGTAAATAAAATCACTGTTTTTAAATCCAGCCAGCGTTCATTTTACCGCTAATCTTCACTTTAAATCTAATCTGAAAATCGAAACTATTTAAGTTTAACCGACTGACTAACCACATGCCAGACAGCGAGCCAAAGTCAGGACTCCAGGGAGGCATGCAACGGTGAAACACAAATATCAGACTTCTGCTTCACAACCACTGAAATGCACCACGGGCTCATGGGATCGGGTAACTAAACCCACTGATTAATGCACAATTAGTGTTGTGTTGTGTCAGTTAACAGGATGGGCTGATGGAGTTTGCAGCAATGGTGAGGAGTGTGTTAAAGCTCTCGGCGGGCATCCAGCTGGCCCTTCGCTCATCTCTGGGACGTGCTAGGCTTCCTCTGCCAGCTGGCACTGGAACACACCGCCATGTTCATTCATGACAGGCATCTCCAAAAACTTGTGAAAAACCCGGTGATTCTTGAACGCTCCTTTCACAAGATGCTTTCAAAAGGAGAGAAAAAAATAGAAGAAAGAAAGAAAGAAAGAAAGAACACCTTTTCATGCGTTCTAAGCCAAGGACATTTGGGGCAACTCAGAAAAGTTTATTCAATGTGCTGCCCAAAACATTATTTATGTGTGTTGAGTATGACGTCTCTCACATTTACACCGCCACAAAAAGGCAGTCAAGAAAAAGACAAAAAAAGCTTTGCCACAGACACAGTGTCCCTATCAGGTGCTACTGTATATGCTGATTATATATATATATATATATATATATATATATATGTTTGGAGTATGTTGTACGTTTAAAATGGAAAAATGCCAAAATTAAGCACATTTTGAAATTGCGGTATACATACTGATATATTACATTTTTGAGTGCGATGTTTATTGACCGATTAATTGGTTTGGCCGTTTTACAAACTATTGTTATCGGCAGAACTGGGCTCTGATAGTGGCCGATGTCTCCGCAGCTTTCACCAGCCACGCGGGGATGTACATCACCATTTTGCATAGAGGCTCCATACACAAAGTCAAGGTAGGGAGGGAGGTTATTTCAGTTTATTTCTTCCCACAAATGTTATCTCTCAAACATATAACACTACACTGCAACACTATCAGCTCTTTGTCCACGATACAACACAGGCAGACAGGGAGGAGAATAAATCATTCAACTGTTACTTTAACTTGCTTACTGTACCAATTTGGTGTTCTCTTTTCCAAATAATCCAGCCACGTAACTATCCATTCATGAAATGAAATTGCACACTTTAGGATCCTCCTTACACTGGGAATATGCACGAACACTAATGGCCTGTGAGAGTGGCATTTAACAATGGAAAGACACACACAACAGAAGTCACAGGACAGCACATCGCCCATCGTAAATAAATAGAATATATACGAAATGATGTAATCCTCCAAATCACACTTCAGGATACTCAAACTGATGACAAAAAAAATGATTTATTAAAAATGGTGATGCAAAAGTATCCGACTAGGCTGCTGCAGAAGTAACGAAGATAACAGCCAATTCATCGGCTATCAGCTTTTTCCTGCTCCAAACTATCGGCCTTTAAAAATCCACTATCGGTTGACCTCTACTCATGTTGCACAATACAACACATAATAAAGTTGGATGCGCTGCTCACAACTTGGTAAAAGTTTTTACTTACTTTTGTGATATTATAATAGATATATAAAGTTGGACTTTAATTCACGTCAGTCAATGCATGCCTTGTATCATTCTTTTCAGTAAATGATGGTACACTCAATCATTTTCTTGCTAGTATCAGTGGTGGTAAAAAATTATCCTTTAAAAAAGTTATTAAAAAATATCTAAATCCTCCAAAGTTTAGCAGCAGAATTACATACACATCAATACAAAGAATGGCCACTTTTAGGATCTTTTAGAATGTTAAACTGAACTTCCTTAATTCCCAGCAACACATTGTATTTCATCAGCTTTTCACATGTGAACAATTTAGACCTGCAAAGTAACTAAAGATGTCAGATAAATGTAGTGGGGAAAAAAGTACTATGTCTCCATCCGAAGTGTAGTTAAGCAAGAGAATAAGTGTACTTAGTTACAGATCAAAATAGTTCATAAGGCTGTCCTCAGCCAAAGACATTCTTAGTCTAACACTTGTTTTTTAAGTTTCTCCACAAAGAATCACATAAAAGCTCCACTTTAAATCTTGTGTTTACCAGAGATGTGCTCATGGGTTTCTTGGCAATAAATTGTTCAGCATGAAAAAAAAAAAAGACAAATCGACTAAAGAAATCATAGTCGATTAAGACCAAAACAACCGATTAGTTCCCTAATCGACTAAGAGGGTCCCTAAATAGTACACAGTCAACATTAATACACAGTGCACACTTTAGAGTATCTGTATTCAGTATGGAAATAAGAGAATGATGCAGCATGTGGACAGAGCAGACGGTTCTACACTGAATCATTGGATTTAGGCTTCTCACCAGCAAACAGAACAATACTGGTAAGCTACTGGGGAATGGGAACAGCCTGCCAAATGCAAAATCATCCTCTGTTACTCCTTGGCTTGCCCCTGTGATAAATCAAAGTGCCGTACAACAATTAACACTCTGTTGACACTCTATTCACATCCAACAGTTGATACAGGAAGTGGGCCAAATGATGTAGAACACAACTTATTGTCTTGCCAAGTGCATCTGCGATTATCAGCAGTGGAAATCCATCCACTTGTTATATGAGCTTGTGAAAACAGGTCTGCGGATTCCACTTGGCGGCAATGTAAACTGTGTTGTACAATAGATTACTGGCGTTGCAAATTTACACTACATACATACTGTGGGAAAGCACAAGGGACAGTTAATCCCCAACTGATTATACCACTCCAAGAATATGAACTCGCTGCATATGCCTTACAGGTCAAACATACAGCATCGTGTCCCCCTTCTTTACATTCAATAGGAAATCATTCGCTCAAAGCAATCAAATATACTTCAATAACAACAGAGATAAACAACACTCATCCGGTCTAATCTCTCTGCGGACCGCCCAGCTCAATCAATTAATTACCTAGTTGCTGTGTTTTACTTCGGGGCTTTAGTAATGATCTTTAAATATTAATTTGGCTTTGTCCAGGGACTGATACGAGGGCCCTGTTGTTGTCTTCTGGATTTCTAGTTGTCAAGTCGGAGGCACTCTGCAGTGGGAAGTAAACCTGAATAGCCAGAGGAGGGTTTAGGCTGTTTGGCTATAGCATGTGCAAAGAGACACTACACGTTTTGTTTGATGATCACAAATGGGATAAGTAAGGAAGATTTATTTTTAAAGGGGAACTACACCAATTTTCCCAATTCATGCATGTTATTGCTATGGTCTAAGACAGTCCAAAAAATATTAATAAACATGAACAATTCTCTTCCAAATCCAAAAACAAAAGCACTAAAACTCAAATTTGTGATGTCAATGGGTTTAAAGCCTAGAGCTGCTCCATAGAAAATGAATGGGAGGCTAATTTTGTGTACCCACAGAATGTTTGTCTTATTTTTTTATACTCAAATGAGCTTTAGGGTGCTTTCACATCAGGGAGCCGGGCCCGAATCTGAGTACACTTGGCCCCAAAGTCCAGTTGGTTTGATTAGTGTGAACGTTCCGTACAGTACTTGGGCACGGTTCGTCGATCCATACTCGAATCCACGTGAAAAGGTGGTCTGGAGTACAGTGTATGTGTACTCAGGTACAGTTCACATCAAGTGTGAAAGACAACGGAAGTGGACTGTTATTTAACGCGAGTAACGTTAGCAGTCAGCGAGTAGTTTTGAAAGGGCAGGCTTTTTCAACACCGCTGGTCTCCGCTGAAATCTGTATATGCGTGCAGCATGCACTGATCTCATCCTCTAAATTGCACGGCCATGATTAATAAAGCAGGAAGGTAGGTGAGAGCTTCCTTAAAATATAGACAATAGTAGGCGATGCTGTGATCATTAACATGTATGAATTTTGAAAATGGGCGTAGCTCCCCTTTAAGATTTCTTTGTTTCAGAATAAAAGCACAAAAGTTTGGATTTTTGGTGATTGTTGCAGAAAGGTTGTGTGTTTTCTTTTTATTGTGGGTGGCTCATGTTGTGCTGAGTAAGAGAGTGCACCCACCAAATATTGTTCAAAGACCTAAAGTGTGAACTGAGAAAGACCCACTTCAATTACGCCCTTTGATCCATTTTATTAGTGTTGTCACGTATTCACGCTTAATTTTGAATACGTGTTTGAGGCATCGTTGCAGGTGGGAGATGTTTTTTACACACTAACCTGTTTGTGATTATGTATACCCCACTGTGATCTCTCCATTTGTTGGAAAATGAAGAACAAAACAGGTGAAATATATAATAGAGTAAATACGGGGAGTTTTCTAAAGTGACAAAATAAAGACTTACGGTATACAGTATATGTCTCCTGACCAACAGCGAGGCAAACAAACAGGAATCACAACAACATCTGAGTTAAGATCAGGCTTGATGAACCACCAAACCTTCAGAGGATAGTATCTATCTTCGTTTAGGCTGTCTTTAATAATTAATCCGATACATTTATTTATCACTCTCCACCACTGAGATACCCAGGTGAGTTGATTTTCTCTCGGGATGAATGCACAGGGGATGGGAGGGAGTGGAAGATTCCACTCTTTTTTTTCTCCTCTATCTCTTGCTTTGCATCAATGTTTGTAGCCCAGAGCAGAGGAAGCCAAGAAAAAAAAACTCAGATTTGGCCTCTGTCCACCTTACCTGCAAAATACCCTGCATCAGCATATTTCACAGAGCACCAATGGGCCAAAAGCAAAGAACGGGGGGAAACTGGAGAGACGGAGGCTGCAAAGCTAATTGGCTGATGTATTCTAAATAGCCTAATCTCTATTTTCTTTTAAATGGCACGTGAATATGAAATCTCTGTACAGTGTATTTTAATTGTTATCTCAAATGATTCATTTCCTCGTGCAAGAGTCAAGTTAGATAGTTAAGCCGAAGCGCGGCCCAGTGTATGATACCTCTAAGTTTCAATATTTGTTAGATCGTAGATCTTCAATCCTGCCACATGCTGTGATCAAAGACTCCTTTCAACTTCAACCTATATTGAAAACCACAGCATTTGCAAAGACATCTGCATACGTTTTAAAGTATATGAGCTCTTGGTGTAAAAGATATAGTTCAAAAGGTGTTGTATATACAAATGCGGTATCATTTGAAATGCGTTCATTGATGCGTCCATCCCTGCCTTGTTAAATATCCTCTGAACCAAATTCAAGCTGAAATATATCTATTTTTCTGTGATCTTGGTATACCTGGTGCTCATCTTGAGATACGACCACAACTTGACCGTATGCCAAGTCAGGGAGGGGGGGTTGAAACCAGCACAAACAGGGAACAGCTTAACAAATTACCACTCTGCTGCCAAGTCCTGGGAGGGAGGCACAGCGGCCTAAAGAAAGAGCTAAAACCCCTGCTGCAGATACCGAGAAACCCCAGAGGGCGAGGGGTGAGGAGGAAGTGAGAAACAAGAGCGAAGGTGGGCAAAAGCATATCGAGAGAGGAAGCAGAGGGTAAAGAACAAGTGAGATAAAGAGGCAGAGGGAGATGGAAAGAGTGAGAGGCAGAGCAGAGGGTAGAAAAAAAACGAGGGAACAGAAGAGGCTTGATATGATTTCAATGGAATGTTTGTTGACAGTGCTCCGTGGCCCGGGGCCTTGGGATAAATGATTGAACACTGCGCCTGTCAAAGCCAGAGGATTTCTGTGGGCTTGTGTTTCTCTCTGCGCTCTTTTGCTGGAGGGAAGGTAGCAGTCAACTAATTGACACAGAATTAAGCATGAAACGCACTAAGCGCAGCCCTCTTCTGCCACGGCTGGCCTCTCCACCAAAAGTGGGGGGCTTCCAGCCAGTTAAAGGGCTACAGATGAAACACACACGTGCACGCCAAAACACACAAGATGAAATCAGACACGTGCAAATATGCAAGCGTGAATACATCTGCAAAAAAAAGAAAA
Organism: Sebastiscus tertius; assembly: GCA_916701665.1. Lineage (NCBI taxonomy): Eukaryota > Metazoa > Chordata > Actinopteri > Perciformes > Sebastidae > Sebastiscus > Sebastiscus tertius. Next base: position 33,173 of record CAKAOH010021979.1, on the reverse strand, counting down.
GAAAACGAAGATAAACATCCAAGCAGATGGCCCACTATTCAATTACACCAGATCAGTAATTCAACATTTTAACACCCACACATAAGCAAGTGCACACAAGCACATCGGCAGAGGCGAAGAGACGCAGGGTACAGGAGGATATGCGCGGAGAAGAAGAGAAGCCAACAGTATAGACTTTTCCTGTGACAAATTGCTCCATGAGAAAGTAATCCTTCAAGATTAACAGTGTCATTCTCTGCCACACCTTGCATATTATGCTCAGGGGGGCTGCGATCTCAGCCGCGGGCGTCTTGCAAATGGCTTACCAGGTGTGTGCTTGCACTAACTGTTGTTGCCGTACTCTGAAAAGCAAAGCACATGAGAGAGAGAGAGAGAGAGAGAGAGAGAGAGAGGGGGACTAAACTGAAAGGATGACAGAGTTAACAATCAAGAGGGACAGTTAGAGAAGGGAAAAAGAAATTGTGAAAGAAGAGGGAAAGAACATAAAAGTCAAACAAAATGTGTGTGTGGGTGGAGGGGGAAGGTAATCTGCAGTGCTGTGCACAGGTATACAGGTGGGCCTTTGTTTTCCACACACTCGCTTGTGATTGAGCGATGCACGGGTCGATTAAGGTTGAGCGGCGCGGACCTTTAGCTGTAAATATACAGCACCGCCTGCTGTAGCCCAGCCAGTAACGCAGTGGTATACAAGGAGTCTCACCTCATTAAAACTTGGCGCTGCGACCACAAAAACAACATGACTAAGCAGCGGGTGTGTGGGGTGGGGCACTTTCAAAAACAGAAAGAGAGGGGAGGTGTTTGTGCACTTCCTCCAAAGGTTGCGGTAATGGTCTGGGCAGCAGCAGTGTCAGGCTGCTCTCCTCTCCTCTCGTCTCCACCGGCCGCATCACCACGTGAATGCCCTTGTGAAGGAGCTGGAGACAGGAAGAGAAAGGGAGAGGCGATGGAGAAGGGAAGGGAGGTTGCAGGGGTCAAAGGGCCAGCCCCATCCTGCTGACTACCAACCAATCAGGAGGTGTCCTGCGCTGTCTTGGAGGCAGCGGAGGGGGGAGAGAGAGGAGGAGGTGAAGAAGAGGAAGAGATAAGCAAGGAGAGAAGGAGGGTGGGTGGACTGCAAGGCGGATCCCCAGGGTCAATTATCCCCGGGAAGGAGGTACAGTAACCAACACTCTGCATCTCATTTGCAAGGCAGCAGCAAAGGTGCACCTGAGCACGGCTAGCGAGCGTCCTGCCACAGCACCGAGGCAATTAATGTCTCCTTTCAATGACATGTGCTTCTCAGTGTGACAGTGGCTGGGCAGCTGTGGGCTGGGCCAACTGGCTAAAAGAGAAGGCCTTAGCGATGCCTCTCGTCTTCCCACTGAGACTAATTTCACACAGAGATCCCTGCCTCGGTTTCAACGACCGTCCTAGTTAGAGGGCTTTGGGTTCAAGCCTTAACACACACACACACTTGAATAAATGCACAAATGCAAAGATATATATGCCTAAAATGACACATGAACAACCCTACAAATCACACACTGAATGAGCATGCACAGACATGTATGCTGTAAAATTACGCACATGAAAGAGTCCATGTTGACAGCTCAGAAAATCTACCAGTACAACGTATTCTCATACAACGGTTCATATGATGTCTTTTGAATAGTTACTCCTTATATTTTGTGCATTTTTCTATGAATGTCCAGCGTCAATTTCCACTTCGGTCTAAGGAAACAACTTGGTTAAGTTTAGGCAACAAAACCACTTAGTTAGGTTTAGGAAAAGATCCACTTGGTTAAGTTACGCCACACCAGAAGTGGTGTAACTTAAGAATGTAAGTTCCGTGACAAAAACGACTTAGTTAGTCCTTAGGTTTAGGAAAATATTGCGGAAGTGGACTGTAGTCTCCTGGGCGAAAGTCCGGTATTTCTTGACCCACCCATCCACCACGACCTCCTCCCTACGTGGCATTTGTTGCTCTTTATACTTGTTCACAATTACGTGGATTACATATAAATTGATATCATGGGATATATATGAATTACTTTTCGTAGGTATAGCTACGAACGGTGGATAAGAACAGCCAGATCAGTTACAGGAAGTGAATAAAAATGGGTAGAAAACAAAAGAATGAGCTGAATCTTTTTTTAATTTTTATATAATATTCACACATTTTTATAAAACACTGATACTTTCCTGGATTTTCTTAATTAAAAACTAAAATAACAAGGCCTAAGTAGAAGAACCTACATATCATAGCCTCAGTAGGCCTCTGGAGGCTGCAGTGTTCAACACTCTGCCACAATACTAAACATAGAATAAACATGTGTTGACTATTTTGATATTCTTACAACCTTACAACCAGTGCTGTGCCAAAACTTGGATATTTTGTCCCAGGGATAATGCTGGAGGAAAGCTCATGGAATCGTGTTCAAATTGGGAAGAGATCGTCCTCTAAGGAGAATGAAGGTGCTCTGTCA